>JACN01101711.1:0-12052 GCA_000787155.1 Scartelaos histophorus
TATATATATATATAAAGCACTACATAAGCTACTTTTCAATTCCTCTTCTTCCCTTATTCAGTTTGGGCAGTGGCTCCAGACAGAATTATTATGGGTGCACATTTGCCTCTGTTGCAGGTGCTTTACAAAAATAAGCTGGTGTAGAGAGAACCTCTTTTGGATGATTAGGGGACAGGCCTGGGCTAAGACTGATTGCCGTGCCCTTTCTCCGAGCTATTCTGGCCTTGCTGAGTGCGTGTCTTCCCCTGCGCATTGATCCATCGACCCTCTCTCCAGTAAAACATCCCAAAAAGGTGATGCGTCGCTACACAGAGCGCAGACTAACAAGCGTGTTGATTTTTGACGACAAGATGGATGTGCCGGGTGCTAGCAAGTCCGCGCGTCCACAATAGGCGGGCAAGGGCGGTGGTTGGTGGGGCCTTTGTAGCCTTTGTGACAGCGCCGCAATCAACACACCTAATTGGAATTGAGCAGCTCGTTTGCGCTAGTGTGACCGTGAGGAGAGCAGGAGGGCGAAGATAAAGCGCCGCTGTTGTTGTTGTTTTTAGAGGGTATAAAGGAGACAGTGAATAGCACAGGGGTCAAAGGTTAATGTGTAAAAGTCAAATGTAGATATGCTTGTACTTCACGCACTCTTCATGGAAAAATAAATAAATAGTCTTATCAATATAAAATACTTTGCACTTAAATACCCCAGTATGTAACTTTATGGCCAAAAAATAGTTTACAATAAAGCATGTTCTTTTATTTTGAGTATTGCACTGAAAAACATAGAAAAACATGCACTCTTAGTTGGAGGGGGCTTGCATCTCCATAAAACGGACTCTTATTTCACTTGGAGCAGGGCCACCTCTTGCTTGTTTCCATGGAAATGTTGTTGTTGGCCCTAATATTCCACAGTATGGCACATAAACGTATCTATGTTCATGAAGAATATTCAGAAGTATGGTTTAACGTTCTATTTCTGTGAAATCATGCAGTTGACTTTCCACCCTCAGAAAGTTACATGCTATCACATCAAGAAGCATACTTCACATATATACTGTAGATGGCTGCATCAGTATTCAGTGTACTGATGCACAGACATGTTTTTTATGTGCCTTTTTTAAAACAACTTTTGATCTAAAACATCAGTCCATAAGATCTGCTTTTGATCTTGTTATGCCTTCAACCACTGAATAAAAAATCTAGCACAACAGTCCATACATCTTATCTTTACATGTGATATAACGTGATTATTTGGTGGGTGGGAGCTGTGAGCCTGTGATGGTGGCAGCGACTCCATTGACGTCTCTGTTCACCAAAATGAATGAAGCTTTGAGACGACACCTTTTATGCGACGCGAGGAAATTCATCTGCTCGCCTTCCCACTCACACACGTGTGTAATCCACCCTGGCTTTACAAACGCAGATTAAAGAACTGTTCTCAAATCTGTCCCCGTCTTATAAAGCTTATATGGGAATTCAATAATAAATGTTTGCATAGATTGGGTTTAAATCAGATTCAGCAAGCCCCTGTGCATGGAAAATGTGATTTGGGTGAGACTCAAGAAAAATATTTTTTATTTTTTAAGTTTTTTATTAAATTTAGCTGGAATAGCTGGAATTTTCATCTATATACAACTGCATTTTCAATTCCTACAATTCTTAGAAATAAAAGGGAACTGTGTTGCTTAGCTGAACAGCATTCCAAGCAATTTTTAATCAAATGCGATTTAATTAAGTTTAAGCCCTCCCTGCTTTCCTTCTGGCTTTTGATGCATTTAAAACGACATAAGAAATTACTGGCTATTTTGGGGGAATAGAGACTTTGTGAATGGATCCTCTCCACTGCACAAACCACAGATGCACCTGGGTGTGTGGATGTGATGAGGGAGCCCGCAGGAAGTTGGAATAATCATTAATGTTTGATGGAAAGAAAAGCAAACAGGAAAACAATTTTTTCCGTCCCCAGATCACAAGGTCAGAGATACTAGAAGAACTGAAGTTGTATTTTAGGGTAAAATAACTATAATTTGGTTTAAAAATAAAAATAAATAGATGAATAAATAAATAAATATAGTGGTTTGAATCAGTCTTAATTTTTTTTTAAATAGAATCGACTTTTTATTTCTAGTCTATGAGCCAAAAATTTCAGCACTGTTCAGTATGATAGTAAGGATCCAACAAAAAAAATAAATACATAAAATACAATATATTTTTACATCTACAACTAATGTATGCAAAAAAAACCCTGTATGAGAAATTGTTTAATTTGTGGTCGCAGTGATTCTTAACATATTGGTGCACACACTTCTGGTGCTACACTGTGTTCTGTCTTTTTTTTTTTTTTTTTTTTTTTTTTTTTTGTATTAGTCCTTATTAGTCCTCAATGCTACCAGAATGTTCTCATGTTTTCAATTACACATGGCTTTACTGGTGAGAAATACCTGGAAAAACATGCATTCATAGTTCATAATGCAGAGGTGCTTCTCCACACATCTTTCCTGTAATTGTAACTTAACCCTTTAGCATTGCCTGCTGGTTTCCGTGGAGACAGATAAGTTACATGTTGAACATTTGAGGCAAAGAAATAACATCTACAGACAAAAAGCTAGCATGCCCTCCACTAGAAAAGTTACACAGTGGCTCATGAAAATATAAAACTGGTTTAAATTTAATGGGAGACCAGTTGCCAGTTTTATTCAGCTGATATTAATTTGAGAGTTACTGTTTTAAATAAACTCTCCAAGTGTGCCAAAGAGTAAGACCACAGCTGTAACGCCTCCAGAATTGTGCTTTGGACTTAGGGCCAAGCAGACAACAGAGAGCCTCTTGAAAATAACCTCCACGCGACCATCCAGGTGTGTGCGTACTCACTCTGTCGTGGCTGCCATAACTCCCCAGGCTCTACTCTTCCTCCTCCATCCTCCTCTTCTCCCTCCTCTCTCATCTCTCTGAAAGACATCACACACTCATTCAAGTCCACGCGCTGGCACATGATAAAAGTATATGAATCTTCATGCGTGACAGTTGGAGTAACTACTAGTAAAGTTCTTAAAAGCGCTGTAGTTTATTTTTAGACTTAAAAACAGTAGTACATTTCAAACAATTGCAGTGTTCCAAAGTTGTTCCTCACTTACCGAATGCATTCCTAGCTTTCCAATTACTCACCTTGATGAGTTTATCAGCACGCTCAGAGGCCAAAGTTTTGACACGACAGTAATTCTATAAACAACTAGTTAGCTAATAGCGCGCTTGCCTTAATTCCTTGTTCACAGCCAATAAAAAGACTTCATAATTAGGCATAGAGAGCACACAGTCGTCTAATTTTGACCTAAAGAGCTGCTTTTACAATAAATCTCTACAGGGGCAAGGCAAAATTTAAAACATATAATGATTAATACAGAAAAAGATGGTTGTGTAAAGAGTATGTGATGTCTTAAGTTAAGCCTGTTTGTCCTGGAGGCTGTTAAAAGAATAAAAGAAGCCCAACGCCTTCACAAGAAAAACATAACAGATTGTCTTCCTCGGCTGGAGCCACTTCAAAGGCGTCGTGTTAGCGGAGAATGGTCTTAAATGAAAATCAGGGAGACAAACAGCGCTATTAGAGTTTCAGAGGAGGGCTAAGACGGTGTGAAGAACAAGGAGAGAAAAGGATCATGGGAGCGTGCACGGACCAGGAGGTTAAGTGTGTGGGTGCTGCTGTAGTTGCATTTTTCACCGTGTTAAAGATGCCGCGCAGGAGTTTGTTTTAGAAAGTGAAAAACAAAACTATTTTTTATTATTTCAAACAGTTTGTAGTTGTCCAAAGTTATTCCCCACTTACCGTGATTTACAGTGAGTTTATAAGCTCTTTGCACAACTCTCAGAGACCACTGCAGAGGCAACTAGCATGCTAACACATACTTCCTGATTATCTGACAAGAAAATGTGTTCAAATTAGATGCTGTACTGGGGCAGGATACATTTTGCTCAAATACATGGATTTTATATTTTTTTTAACATAATTTTAGTTTGGTTAAGTTAATTTTGAACTTATTATCGTTTAATTATTTGTGTTTTATGAATTTTAAAAGCCACTGTAGATTACGTGAGTGCATTTACTTCTTATTTGGAGGGACATAACAAATGTCAGAAAATACTTGGTCTGTTTTTGAATATTAAATCACAAGTACAGTGTGTCTGTGCGAGCTACTGTTTGAGTCAAAAATAACTACAGGGTTTAATTGAATCACTTCTTTCTAATTTGTAAAGTATTGTGTCAAATGTTTAGTTTCACAAGTACACACATTGTACCTCTTTCTTTCTAAGAAGTATATAATTTATTTTCACTCACATAATTGCACAAAGTATTCAGAATGCCTCCACTTGCTTATCTCAGCTGTCATTCACTGTTGCGTAAATGCAGCAGACAGATAAACAGAGCGTAGAGATGCCATAGCCCGGTGCTCCTGACACAACATTGTTCATATTGTTATATTGTTGAATGAGCTCAGTGCTCTGCAACACCTACAGCCTATGTCAGTGAGCATGTCTTTATCCAGCAACATGAAAGCAACTGGGCCGCAAGGTCTCACATCACACAGTACAAAGCCGCCTCTTGCAATATGTTCCACTTCACACTGTCAACATAGGGGAGAAGAGTGCATTTTCTGGTACTTTGGTTTATAGTAGTTGTCAGATTATGATATGGTATTGCTCAGATTCAGTTTGTGTGTTTGTGTCTGTATGTACATTAGTGTTATTACGATACTAACGAATAGACTCGATACTCAAAACTGATACAATGAAGATATAAAAAATACTCTTTCTTTAGACAATAGAATGTGATTTTTCAAAGTTTAATAATAGTATTTTATTTTCTTTTACCATATGGTCTTATATCTGTGTAATCCCTCAGTTGTCCAGGTGGTCCATGGGTGTATACAAGTCTATGTACATTTTATACACGCTATTTAAGAAAGGTTCAGTCCGTCCTGTGAATGGGATTAGTATTAATAATTGCTGAAATGAGTGTCTAGTTTCAGCACTAGTTTTAGTATCGTTTAGTATCCGATTTTCAATTTTTTTTCCTGATTTTTTTGACGGCCCTAATGTACATAACAAAAAATTTCATAAATGGGGAAACTTTGAAATGATTGATACTAGTTATTGTTAAGGTTAGGAGGGCGATCTTGATAAAAATTTGAATTTAGTACTCCAGTTCAGGGAGAATTATGCCAATGCAATCTAGATATAATGTAAAAGCAGCTGTCATTGTGCTTTCTCCATCTAATAATAAAGTGTATTTTTATTGCCCGCGAACCAGGAAGAAACACTAGTACGCTGTTAGCATGCTTGCTGTTTTGTGAAGGCCAAACTCCACTTTAGTCTTTGAAAGTTGTATTCATCTGCCCACCACCTGCAAGATACTGTATATTAGTAGCTTGATGCAGCCTCTTGCCCAATGACACAACAACAGTGTACAATCCAGATAGTAAGCAGTAACATAGTCCTTAAATATTTCATGCTTTCAAAGGCAATAATAAATTTTGAGTTTTGTGATGTTTTGCGTCGGATTGGTCTATTTGCTGCTATGTACGCTTTTATACACATATTCTAAATGCCACCTCGCAGTATTACACCGCCAGCTCTTATTCATAGCAAATAGCCTGTCACGGCCTTCCATTTGTGCAGCCTTATACATAAGATTACCGTGGCAGCAAGCGGCGTTAAGCGGCAGTGTGTATGGTCGAGGGCAGGTGCGTCTGTCTCGGTAAAAGCCTCGCGTCCCAATTTATCAAATGTCATTGCTGTAAAGGTCAGCCTTCGTCATGGTTGAGATAAAACAATGCAAGCCTCCTCTCATCTCCCATCTCCCCCACGGCTCCATGACCATTCTTCTTCTGTGGGATCTCTACAAAGCCTACCTCCTGCTCTCAGCTCATCGCCTCCCCCTTGAGGTTTTCTTTATTAAGCAAGCTGTCTGTGTATTCTTATTGGCGTGTGTGTGTGTGTGTGTGTGTGTGTGTGTGTGTGTGTGTGTGTGTGTGTGTGTGTGTGTACAGTCAGTACTGGCATAAAAGGTTTTGCGTGCTTCTGTGGTTTTGACGGATGATCTGCGACAACTGTGTAGAGTCAGCCCTTTGGTGGGATCCAGCAGGGACAGATGACGCCCTTGTCCTTTATTTTTTATTTTAAAGCATATCTCTTTACTCAGGGGGCATCGCTTCACCCCCCCTGCTCGTGTGGCCTCCGACTGTAGCTCCCGGTCCGCACTGATCGATTGACAGTTTGACTTTGAAACGAGATAAAACATCCTCTTCTGGCGGTAACCTCGGAGATAGGACTTTTGGGCTGTTATCCATCACTTTTGTGCACAGTAGTTGGCGCAGTCTGTCGTACTGTAAAATCGCAGCACCGTGTTGACAACTCCAGAAAATGGGAAGATGAAAAGGTGCTTGGAAATAAACAATAAAAAGAGTGTGTTTTGTGGAGCCGGTGAGGACTTCAGAGTGGAATGATTTTTGCATAATGCTGTGCTGTCACAACTACGGGACTGTTCATAATAGATGTTTTCGGAGAGGCAATGTCTGACAAAAGAGGAACACAGATGTGATGTTGGGAGTAGGACCAGACACACGGTCGATGTATCTGAACATCTAGATATTTCAAACAGAACAGATGAGAAACACAGGCGCTGCTCTGGAACTCATATCCTTGTAGTCTGAGAATAAAATGGGATCACAGGCTATAAAAGTAATGTAAGGGCAGTGCTTTGAACCCTATAGGATTTCAGTTTGGCATTTTATTACATTGTTTTAAGCCAAGTTTGTTTCTTACTAAAACCACATTTTTACAGAAAATTGCATAGCACAAACTAATTATAATGGTGGCAATTTGCATATCACAATGGCAGCATTTCAACTCTTAAATATGGTCTGTGCCGCGGGGGTTTGTGTATTTGTTTAGCACTTCATATTTCAGTCTTCTCTCATCAATAGTAAATACTGATTGGATGAGTTTTAAATAGATCATCTCAGTTTGTGACTGACGATTGCAATTACAGATAGTCTAGTGTAGGGTCTGCCATTTGCTTGCCTCCATGCTATTGCATCTGTAAATGAATAAATGCAATGCTTAAAGGTACTGTATTTTTCGGACTATAAGGCGCATCTAAAATCATTACATTTTCTCAAAAATCAACAGTGGCCTTATAATCCAGTGGCCTTATGTGTGACCTTTGGTTGTGTTTACTAACCTCAAACTGATTTGATGTTGTCCACATTAGTCTAATAACGTGTTACTGGGCGAGTCAGGAGGAGTAATATGTTGGCCACATATAGGGCGACTGTGCAACATACCGGTAGTTCTGCCGTGTGCTGTTCAAGGACCCAAAATGCACCTGTTAAGAGACATGCACCATGCAGATTTCAGGTTTTGTATTTTAGTGTTAAAACTGAACAATGTTGAGAGGGATCCGGGCATGTTTGATGCCCAAATCACCAACTGTTAAACTTGTATTTTTGTGTTAGCTACAACTGAGAGTTATTGTAAATGACCTGAATAAAGTTTGATTTATCCGACACGTGTTTTGTTTCGCTTATTGCGCCTTATAATCCGATGCTCCTTATGTGTGGACAATGACACAACTGAGATATTATTTGATACTGCGCCTTATAATCCGGTGCACTTTATAGCCCGAAAAATACAGTACTATAATATACAAAATATGTGAGGTTTATGTCATTTACTGGTATTTTACAAGTTAACAGCTACCCTTTAAATTTAGTTCAGTAGAGACTAGCAATTCCAAAAGTAAAATGATCAAGCTTATTCTAGTGAAGGTGTATAGAGTTTAAAAACACAGTGGACCCCGCACAGTTTACTACCACATATGCAGTGTTTGAGTGTTTTGATGAGGAAACATTATAACATAGATCAGAAATCGTAATATCGTAATATAAAAACGCTTAATCTTGTTTCTTGCAGTAACCCAAGTTGTCTATTCAGCATTTAACATGTTTGGGTAAGATTCCAAATGTTATGCTTATTTCCACTGTAGACTGACTGTACATGTGTTTAGTTGTCACAGCTGTAGTGTATGTCCAGTAGTGGTAGGTAAACATTCCACATGCGTTTTCCCCTTCACATTCCCTCCATGTTTGCTCCTTTAGCTCTCGCCCCGGTGGCTGGAGCGAGTGAGGCTTTTGGCTAGAGCGAGAAGCAAAGCCAAGAATCTGTCTAACCACACAGTGTAAACTATGTGTTTACAGCAGCGCCGGCCGGGGTCACTCTGGGCATGCTCAGTCCAGCTCACCTGCTCCTACTGATAAAGGGCCCTGTTGTGTGGACAAAGAGCCTGGCGGGCAAATAAAAATATACTGTTTTATCTTACCACAGGGGCTAAGCCTGTAGAAATCACAGCGCCTCCTGGCATCATCCACAGCCCCATTCACTCTAGATTTGTAAATATTTTAGATGTTAAAGGCATTATACCTGATTTTTTTTTACCGCTTTAAGTCTTTTACAGTTTTGTTATGCTCCAAAGTTATTCCTCACTTTCTTAACCCAATCCCAGCAACTAAAATTTTCACCGCAATGAGCTTTTAAAGACCAGATAGTTTTGCCATCCCTGTAATGCTAACAGCGTCTAGCATGCTAAAAGCACCACTTTATAATTAGATGCAGACAGCGCACAGGGGTCTCATTTTTTACCCTAAGAGCTGCTTTTACAATATATCTGTACGTTGCCAGCGTTGTACGTTGTTCTGCCCTCTTTTCAGCTTATGCGCTCAGTGTCTACCATGCTCAAACATTAATAGAGCTCCCACCAAGCAGGCCATGAATTTATGCATGTTTCCTCTGGCTAACATAAGCGCCCATGCTAACCTCGTAACAAGCTAGCCTTAATGGTTTGCCTGATTAAATCCTGCTCCGATCTGCCCAAACACAGGTGCCTCCGCTGTAATGTTATGTAAGCGCCTCCAAACACAACTCACATGCACTGGCTTTATTCCACGGTCTCTCCTCCTCCCTTTTTACATTGTCCTCTGCGCTATTCACTGGGGGAGTCTTGCCATGCTCCAAATAACTTTATTGACATTTGAATTGGATGTGGATCACAGTAATTATCGTGCCTTCCTGCTCGCTGGCTTGGATTCAGTGCAGTCGCTTTTCTAACTAGAGATACAAGAAAATATATCTTGAACAGAGGTGAAAAGTAGCAAATTATTTATGTTACTGTACTTTAGTAGATTTTGAGGTACTTTTTTGAGTAGATTATTAACAATGTACTTGTACTTTCTCATCTTAAATCTCATATTGCGCTACTTTCTGATCCATATTGTAATCTTTCATCATCAAAAACATGGAGTTGTGTTTTGTTTCACTGGTTATTGCACAAACCCTGTATATTTAGGCTGAGTTCTCAAACTGAAAACAACACTCCATCTTGTGATGTCATGTTGTGAAACAGGAAGTGCTCCACTGTGTTTAAACTTTATACACTTCACTGGAATCATTTGGATAATTTCAGCCCTGGAATTCACAACCTTAAAAGCATTTTGGGCTTGATGATGACAAATTAGGTGAGAAACTAACTCATAATAAAGGGATATTCAAGCATGTGTGAATGAAATAAAACACAAATTCAGGTATGTTTTAGTCTAACATGGCTTAAACCTCACAAGAGTCAATGTTGCATAATATAGGACCTTTAAATTCTAGCCATTTAACGTCTAGTACTCTCTCTCATACTGTTGTCTCGGCTACTTTTCTTTTCCTACAAACAAAAAAGCATGCCTCACATATTCTGACTTTCTCGAGCTCATAAACTGCTCAGATTACTATTTAAAACAACCTGACTGATCAAAAATGCGACTAAAACTTGGCCAAACTAGTGCTTGGCGTGGTGTTTTTCATGTGTACTTTTCCCTTTTTACTTCAATTTTGACAGCAGCATTTTTGCTCGAGTAAAAATCTGCAATCCTCTTTCCACAATACAAGGTAAAAACCATCCAAACAATCCATTCAAAACGCGAAGGCTCCAAAAACAGCCCGGCCATATGGACTCAGGCATGTGGCAGAAACGTGAAAAACGCACAATGTTTACAAATCTCCATAGCGACGATTCTGCACTGTCCACAGACGACTAAAATAATGGCACCACCTCTCAGTCAGTTCGATATGCCCACTCCGGTTATGTCACGGGGAGCTAAAAATATGTTACAGTTCAGATGAGTAAGAGGGTTTTTTCTCGAGAGCCAATGGGACGTCTTGAGTCTCGGCAGGTGTTCTGGCGAGGGTGCAAGTCACAGTAGAGCCAAGGAACAATTTTGACCACAAAAACATGAGCTTCTTTCAGCAAAGCTCTCATTAGTTTGGAACCAGTTGGCATAGTTTCTCAGTATAAAACCTGGACAGCTGCAAACACTTTCTCTTTTTTATTGCAGGATATGGGTTACATAAAGAGATTTTTTTTTTCTTTTTTATGATGAAGGTGACTTTGTTGTTGTAGATTATTTAGTTTGGAAGAGTCTAACTGCAATCCTAGTAGAGGGTGGTACTGTTCACCTTATTCCGTAAGTTGCCATGTGCGCCGCCATTATCACTAGGGTTGTGTTATTTTGTATGGGGCTGCCAGTCTCACAGCAAATACATTCTAGGCAGAATAAATAGCAGTTTTAAAGCTTCTCAGAAAATCAGTGCAGTGTTGACTTGTGTCGGTGCACATGAACATTGAACATTTTAAACAAATAAACTTTATTTTATATTTTAGCTGCGAAACTATCTTGATGGGCTGAATTAGGGCAATAGCAAATTCTAATAAGCTGAGCAGAATGGCAAACCTATGTTGTGATCTTTCAGCTAAGACTATGAAGTGATATTTCTGCACTTTTGTGGGTAATTTTAAACATTTTTTTCTCTAAAATATCTTACGATTATAATTGTCAAAGTACTACATATCAATATGAATTTTTTTCTTTCGGAGTCGGCATTATACAACTGTCTACCATGTTATAACATTGTTCCCTCGTCAAAAACATGCCTGAAGTGGTTTTATGTGTCATCCATACATGTTTGAGTAATCTTGCAATCTCTATCGGGCCCTATTTAAACCTTCCTTATAGCTGATTGTGTTGTGATAGCAATGGGAAAGTGTGTATTTTTGGCGTATGTAACATGGTAATCTTATGTGTTAATAACCCAGAGAAGTAATAATACCCCCTCTTTAAGTTTAAGTTTAAGTTTCTTTGTATAGACATAGAATAAACTATGGTAATCAAACGTTAGTAACAGTAATATAACAATATAAAATGCATTCAATGGGGGCGACTTATTTTAGATTACTTTTTTATTTTTAATCACTGATCCCAGTAATTACTACCTGCTGTCCAAGTAAAAATGTGATCCCTTTCCAATCTAAAAAACTAAAATTATACCTCAAATTTGCCTTAGAGCGACTAATAATAATCTCTTCAGAGCAAATCGATCTTTTAAGAACTCATTCAGCTGGAAAAGGAAAGTAACATGCTGTCTTATGTAACACAGTCTCCGAATGGCAAGATGGATTTATTTGCCCAAGACAAACAGTTCCCACATTTGTGAGAGAATAAATCCAAGAACAACTTTGCCCAGTGAGTTTTCATCTGTAACACGCCCATACACTTACTTCCTATGCCTGCCTGAATGATAACGGCATAAACAGACATAGCTCGCCCCGTTCAAAGTCACTATTATTTTATTCTTGACATGAGGAGAGACAGAAGAGAAACAGAGCGTGAGAGATGTTGCCATGTTAAATAGGACTAAGTATCTATAACTTGTATATGTGCAATTGTATGCAAAGTTTGGTCTGTGTTAAGGGTGCATTATACAATCATTTTACTGGTAAATTCTGGTAAACAAATGAAACAAATGTTTCTCGTGATTCATTTTCCTGAGAGGTATGACACGGCTTAGGTGCACTTGGTTTCATTTTTGATATAGTATTTATCTCTTCTTTGGCTCAATGCCTTTATTGACAATTTTATCATTTTTGAGCTTGTAAGTAGGCTTTATTGTCTCTATAGTACACAACACACAGGTA
>KN491843.1:13273-29643 GCA_000787155.1 Scartelaos histophorus
CTACTGCTGCTACTACTACTACTACTACTGCTACTACTGCTGCTACTACTACTACTACTACTACTACTACTACTACTACTGCTACTACTACTACTATTACTGCTACTTCTACTACTACTACTACTACTGCTAATGCTGCATATAATGCTGCATAACTTAAAACTTGTTTCAAATTAAATATTTCATTGTTATTCATTACAAAAATGACCAAATGGAATAACAAAATAATCCTCGCTGATACAGCTGCATTCTTGCTACTTTGTTTTTATGGAGTTTTGCAAAGTCTCTTTTGTTATTGAGTCCAAATAGTTTCAGCTGTTCCCAGAGATTTGCTGTGGATGAGACTTTGGTGTCATTTTTGGAAAACATTAAACTTTATGGATAGCAACAATAATCATATTTTAGTATTATAGATATGGTTTTGATGAAAAGATCTTGCAAATAGTGGCGCACTCACCATTATAGAAAAAGATATTTCGGAAAACATAAATATATATCCTGGGTGATGGTCTAATAAATTTGTTAAGCCCCGTACTACTACTACTACTACTACTACTACTACTGTTACTGCAACTACTACTACCACTACTACTACTACTTCTAATTACCAAACTGTATTGACTATAATTGATGTTACTTCTACTGCTTCTTGTACTACAATTAATATGATATAACTACTACTACTAATACTACTACTATGGTTGCTACTGCTAGTACTACTACTACTACTACTAGTACTACTACTTCTACTACTAGTACTACTACTACTAATACTACTACTACTACTACTACTACTACTACTACTACTACTACTACTACTACTACTACTACTACTTCTAATTACCAAACTGTATTGACTATAATTGATGTTACTTCTACTGCTTCTTGTAATACAATTAAAACACTATGATATAACTACTACTACCAATACTACTACTATGGTACTGCTACTACTGCTACTGCTGCTACTAAATATCCTATTTATTCATTGTGGGAATAGTTGGGACGGGTTAACTTGATAAACTTCTAATAGATTAAATTAACTTCTCCTCTTTGATAGTTCAGAAACATTTAGGATCAAAGCAGAGGATTAGATTAAGGCCATTTAAAGGTGCACTGTGTAACTTTTCTGGTGGAGGAACCTTTCATTTTCCTAGGTATTTTTGAGCTATAACACCAGCAGTAATGCGCTTCATCCAGCCTGACCTATGTGTGAAAATGTCTCTTTAATGTGCGCAATTACTCAGCGTAGTATCCGCATTGTAACACTACACACAGCCCCATGTAATTAAATGGGTGAGGAGGTGAATGTGTCAGGGCAGAGGATCAAGTGATGCCGCTGATGCTTTATTCATGAAAACATTAGGCTGTCAGTCCGCGGAGGAGCAGAGGTGTCCTGTCACAAGTACACGGGGCCAATCAGAGGGGCCGAGACAGAGTTTAACCCCTGCTCTACTGCGTTCAGCTACACCACGACCAAAACAAGATGAAATGTTTTTATCGAGAGGGATGGGACAAGATCTCGTGACACAAAATCCCCAAATCGCCACCAGACGCAGGAGGAAAATGTTAAGAAAGTGAGCGCAAACTGTTCTAAATTAACTACTTAGAACAGTAACAATCAGGTTCGGTGTCTTTAAAGCAGACCTATTATGCAAAACACATCTGTTAAAGTTGTTTCTCTCCACCATTTACTCACCCGGAGTTGTAACAGGAGAGAGTCGGGCATGTTTGACTCATCTTTAATTGCTTATTTTCCCCATATTGCCGATTAATCCCTGTTTTCACCGGAACCGTGACACGCCCTGTGCTTCAAGCTTATTTTCATTCCCCAGTTTTGTTTTCTTAAAGCGGGATTTGACATTGTATGCGTAATAATTTTTGTACAAATGAAAAAAAAATCCTCACCTCGTTAGCGTAATCTGCAGTTATTCATCGGAAGCGCTGGCTCTTTGTTGTGATGACAGCAAACTTGTTTCTCTTATTACGTCTTTTTAGATTCATATTGTGATTTAAAACGTGCAAATTATAACAGAATGATACACGAGTGTCTTGCATTGGCTATAAGATGCATTTATTTAAGATTTAATTCAAGCCTTTCTAATAATTCTGTGAACTAACATCTCACTGTCTTTGGTTTAATCCAGATTTAAATATTTAAGCATATACTTGGATTAAACAGCACTGGAATGCAATTATAATCTGGCAAAATTGGCACCAAAGAGTCAAATCAAATGTTAGTCAAATCCTCTATAATTCTAAATAGATACAAGAAAATAGATAAAGAAATGAGCTATAGTCTCATTGTCATGTACAAATATTACAGTAACAGTGTCTGACCTCTTGTTGGGTTCATTTAAACTCAAACACCTCGACTCATCACCTTTTAATTTAACCTCTGGCTGAACCAATTCATTAAGTCCCACCAGGTTAAAGCTGCTGTCACCTGAGCCCACTGTGCGACTCTGCGGCTGCTTCACTGAGACCCCACATCCTGCGAACGCACAACAACAACAACACAAATCTGGACTATTACATTACACGTGCAGTCTAGTGTTGCCACCGCACCTGTCTGCAGACAAAAGTGAAAATGGTACAAACGCGTCCACTGCAAATATCTGCAGTCTGGACATGGCTGTAGATCCTGTGATACTGAACTGTATGAAATCTTACATAAAGATTCACATAAAAATCTTACACTGGAGGTGAAGGGGGTTCAGTGCGTTGCCCAAGGACACAACGAGAGCATTCACACATCTGTAGAACCTGGAATCGCACCACCAACCTCACCAATCATTGATGTTTATGTAAAGAGAGGGACATATTAAGGATGCGTTCCCACTTGAAACCAGTTTTGTTCTAGCGTCCTTTTGAGTCTTGGTCTAGTCCAGGTTAAGTTTTAGGTCTAGGGTGCGTCAAAGTCTGCAAAAGTCTTCACATGATTCATATAAATAAAATACTATAATAAAATAGAAAAATACTTTCGGACTATAATAATTTCAACAGAACTCCGCTATAGGCCTACAGTTAGTATTAGGGCACAAAAATATAATTGTGTTATAGGATATTAATTCAATAGATTAAAATAACGAGAAAACTAAATCATGTATAGATGCTCAGTTGCACAGGTAACAAAAATAATTTCCCTGTTTGGTTGCTATCCTGCATCTTAATATTATGTTAAATATGAATTCCCAAGAAAACCCCTCTGTCTCCTTGTAATGTACTAATTATGCGTCGTCTATTTATAGTTCGTTGTGTGCAGTTATGTTGTTTATGACTCTGAGAAGTCTTTCAAGTGGAGCTCAAATCCAACAGGTGAAAATGAATGAGGTGGCGAGAGAGCCTTGGCTGTATCCCGTGACCGTCCACTTTACACAGCCCCATCTGTGGTCCTCGCATGTCAACGCCGGGCCCTAATCCCACGCTGTTTATTCGATCACTTCATTGGTCTCGGGGCGGGGCAGCTACATACCCCCCTGTGTGGAGAGGATATACGACGGAGAGCCAATGTCGCATCACGCAAGCCTCGTCTAAAAGGGACCAAAGTCACGCACGGACGCCACGCCAACAAAGGCATCTGGGTTAGCGTGATGCTAGCAGGTCTGTATATATGTACTAGTGTTACGGCTAAGTCTCCGCTACCTAAGGAGATTGTCCATGGAGGGTAAACAAACATGGACTAGCCTGCCCTCACCAAACAGCCTGTCACTCTGAATCACAAGACTATTTCTCAGACTGAACATACATGCAGATTTGAGCACACTTCCTTGGGCCATGCTAGTGCTGTGTGGATTGGGATTGCCAAAAGTATTAAAAAGAAGTAGTAAAATTCAGATCTACTACTAGTCGGTGCTAAAACTAGTATCGAAACTAGATTTGAGCAGGTATCGATCCTAAAAAAGTCATATTCATGTCTTTAGAATGATCAACAAATGGACCATGATGGAACCTACCTGGACCACTGAGGGATTACACAGGTATAAAACGCATGCAAAAGGAACTGTATTTTTCGGACTATAAGGCGCATCTAAAATCATTAAATTTTCTCAAAAATCAACCTTATAATCCAGTGGCCTTATGTATGACCTTTGGTTGTGTTTAACCTCCAACCGATTTGTCCACATTAGTCTAATAACGTATTACTGGGCGAGTCAGGAGGAGTAATATGTTGGTGACATATAGGGCGACTGTACGGAGCCATAGAAGGGACGTGGTGAATATAAAATAATAAGCGTGGGAATGAATTACGGGGTGTGTGCACAAGATATGAATACGTGCGCATGGGTTATAACTCGTGCACACGGGTTATAACTCGTGCACATGGGTTATAACTCGTGCACACGGGTTATAACTCGTTCGCTTATTGTGCCTTATAATCCGATGCGCCTTATGTGTGGACAATGACAGCAATTTAATGCTGAAAATGACAATCTACATTTTTGTTTGTTTTTTCCATTGCCGTATTGGAATCGGTATTGAACATAAAGTCTATTCTTGACATCAAAATTGAGTGTTGTGCAAATAAAGCTACGCAATGTAACTTTTCTGGTGGAGGAATCTATCACCTAGTCTCCATGGAGATGAATTACATAATAGTAACATTGACAAACGCTATAAGGGTTCAATTTATAAGCTAAGGACTGCTGCAGGGGTGTCCTATTTACACACTGCACTTTCTTAACTGTGCCAAATGTTTTTATTGTCCATTTTCTTGTTTCGTAATTTGTTGTTGTTTCGTAGTTTAATCGTATCTACTTCCACGTGTTCTGTGTTCTGTCACCAGGCCAAGTTCACTTCAGGTCTCTTTATTTTAGGAATATAACACCTGCAAATGAGCAAATGCATGACACAAAGTTTCCACTCTAAGCTATGACAATATTGTCGTGGAGATAAGTAACGGCAGTAATAAAGATGATAATTAAAATGATTAGGGCGCGCGCTCATCCTGTCCTTAAAAACTTGGAGGGGAGCCACTCATCTAAACACCTGCTGCAACGTCTACAACATGATACATCACACATTACTAATAAATGATTTAGTGAAGGTGTGTGGAGGTTAAAAACACAGTGGAGCACTTCCTGTATTCCCAGCGTGTTTTCTGATTAAGAAAAGAACCCAACTTTGTGTGTTAAACATGTGTAAATGAAACAAAACACACAACTCTGTATGTTTTTGATGAGGAAACAACATTATAACAGATTAAAAAAGAACGTATGGATCCTTTAAGATGAAAAGAAGCTTTAGATCAAGATTTTCCTGATTGAAAAACAGATGTATTGGACTAAAGATGGGATGAAAAACATATTCTACACCTCTTAATGGGATTTTAGTCAATATTTACAAAATAGTAAAAAGGGAATGACGCAATTTCAATCCCGAATCCCAAATCTGACAGTTTAAATCCAGGTCCCTCATGTGTTGGGACAATAAAGACATGTTTGCTTAGGGTCAAAGGTGAGAATTTGGCATCTTTTATAATCCAGACTGAATCGAGTAGCATGAGAGCCTGGAGATGATGAACAATTACAGTATTTTTCATTCCAACAGAGGTCACAATCAGGTTTCCTTCCAAAAAGTATTAAAAAACACCATTTACTAGTCTATGTGAGCTTATACTAGTTCTGATACAGCTCAAGATCCTTTTAAAACAATTCAGGAAAGGTTCATTTCTGCCCTGCTAATGCAACTGTTTTAGTATTGATACCTGCTCAAATGAGTTTTATAGTTTTAGTATCGATTGGTATCTGATTTTCAATACTTCCTACAACCCCGTGTGCCCTATAAACATACAAATAACAAATCTATGTTAGTATTACAACTTAGTATGGACTTTTCATGCACTTGATGGCTTTAAAAATTAAGTAAAGTCAACATCTCACAAAGCTCATTCTAGTAGCTTTAAGCCTGCCCGCATGTTTGTATTGTAATAACATAGAGCCACAGTATTGCGTGATCCCCCTGTATTATTTGTTTGTTTGTGTGGATTGGTTAGTAAGCCTTTGTTTCCCTTGCGTTTTACCCCGGTCATGATCTAATCACTGTTTAAATCCGTTTGCCCCCTCAAATATAATATTATATTACTCCAGATTTTGCACGAAAAGTGTTGAGCGGCTGCGTATGAAGGACGAGGTATTTCAAGTGCACTAAACGACCAAATTTAAATCGTCTTTGACCCAAACCTGCCAGACCATTGTTGTTCCAGTCTGAATCAAACAGGGGCAAACAGGGAGCTACAAGGCATTCAAGTAATTAGCTAGTAACTAAAACTTTGCAGCTAGCATTACTAATAAAAAAACGGATTTGATTTGATATTCTGATTTATTGAATATTGATTTTTGAATTGAATTTATTGGATGGAGCCAGGACAAGCGCGTGAGAGAATAAAAGCCCCTTTGTCCCAGTTTAAAGATGGAGCTTTTGTTCTTCCTGCACTGCTAGGAAGACAGCACCAAAACCTGTATAACTAGGCTGAAACTGTGAGAAACTAAACTAAACTAAACTTTGGTCTGAAAAAATGGTATATTAAAATAAAAACAGCTATCATACATCAGCGACGTCTCATTTACACTGAGCATTTTCATTCATTTAATTTTTCAGATATGATTCAAACTGCATCCAGGTACATATCTCAATAGTAGTTCCCAGGTTAAATTGGACAGTTATCCGGTTTTCTTTGCGTGCAAGTAAACGTAGCACAGTGCAGTAGATTACAGGAGGCTACGGGAGGGTCAATGAGTACAATTGAGCTGGTGCCTTCAATGACCCGAAAATTCACACGTCCAAAATCACTCACCGATGAAACAATGAACTTTTGACTTCACAACCTTCAACGCTGTCCCGCCACAGCTACAAGAGGGAAATGTTTTCTGTTGATCCATGAAAATGTATAAGAATGTTATTACTGAACTTAAGGATATTTGTATATTGATTATATAAAGGTGAACTAAGTAACTATTTTATGGAGGCTTCCCCAATGTTTCCATGGAGATGATAATATCCATCTTTACACCACAAGGTAAAGTTAGAGGTTAAATCTGTGGAAACGTAATACTATTCACACAATATTCACACATTTCCCACATTTATAGCAACAAGAAATCAAAATTGAAAGTTGAAAACCAAACTATCAACACTAACTATTTTATGGAGGATTCTTAGGGAGGATGGAGGACTGGGATTGTCTCCATGGAGATGAGATGTTTCATAGTATTGCATTATAATATCTGTCTTTACACCACAAGATAAAGTTAGAGGTTAAATCTGTGGAGAAGTGATGCTATTCACACAACATTCGCACATTTCCCACATTTATAGCAACAATAAAACGAAATTGAAAGTTGAAAACCAAACTATCAAATGTTCATAGTGAATGCACCTTTAAATTTAAATCATAAATGGCATAATGCATGATTTAAAATGCAAATACATGCTTATAAAATACTTACGGTAAATATAAAATTGCTGAAATACTGTACATTTATGTGGCATTTCTTCGTTTCTCTCTAACCTAATGCCATAGGGTTAATATTGCCTCGAATCACGCTATGTGGCGCAGTAGTACGATTAAATATGGAAAAGATTTGAGGACATTTCACAGGGTAATTGAATCGATGTAATAGTGAGTAACATGGAGTCATCTCATAATTCAATTTGTCAGGATTTACGTTAGTGGAGGAGACAGCCTTTTCACAAATCCCCCCAAAATGTAATGAGATCATTTCAAATACAGTTTCCAAAAGCAGTCCAATATAAAAAATATGTACCGGGCACACAAAAAGAGACTCTGTCAAGGCATTGATACTGACTCGCAATTAAAATTCAGACTTTTCCATGATGAGTTAAAGTTTCATTGTTTTAGTTCTTTAACATTGCAACGATAACGCCAAAGGTTTGATTCCCAAGCTAAATTTTGTCACATTTTTATCAATTTTCACCATCCACCTAAAACACGTCACCATGGCGATGATACTGGAATGTTTCACAGTATCGTTTTAAACATGTATGATCCGTTTGTTCAATTACTGGTGTTTTTATTGCTCAAAAATACCTTGGTTGGGTTTTCTCACCTGCTTGTCTGCATATGTTTGTTGCTATGCTATACTGTACAGGTAAAGCAATATAGTGACGTCTTTCAGGAAAGTTACGTAGTATAGCTTTAAGGATGGATCAAATGCAGAGAACTTATTTTCCTGCAGGGACCATACAGTATTTGACCTTATCCTTAAACTTAAAGGGCCCGTATGACACTATTTATTTATTTATAATGTTTATTTAGTTATAATGTTGTTTCCTCATCACAAATATACCTGGAGTTGTGTTTTGTTTCATTTTATTGTTTAAAACACACACAAAAAGTAGCTATTCACTTGAAAAATATAAGGTGGAACAAGGTGGGACGGAGCATTTTGAGCTTTGTGTGAATGAAACAAAACACAACTCCTATATAACAGCATTTAACATGTCTTTTGTGTAATATAAGACCTTTAAATAACGCAGAGTAGCTGATTAAATTTGAATGTTGTAAAACGAAGGAAAGGAAATAATATGTGGTGCGGTCCTGCAATTATCGCCTCCGCGCTAATGAAGTCGCAGTAACAGCAAGTGTAAGTAAACCACTGCTAACTCTTTAACTTCCTTTAGCCCTCCACAAGCCGAGCATTGTGGGTAACGTGGCTGGACCAGACGTGCAGCTGCAACCCTATCTGAAACACAGGAGCGGGCGGCCATGTTTTTTTCACTCCACTTTGAGGGATTACTGCACTGTACACTGTGGGACAATGTTATTAGGCTAATTACTTACACTAATGCCTGAAGAAAGAATAGTCTGTTTCCTACCACTTTACAATGCACACACTTATACAGTAGCTATAAAAGAAGTGAGTCAATGGGAGTCTGGCTTCACACATTAAGCAATTTAAACGCACATAATACAAGATTTTAACTGACAAAAATGCACTGACAAAAATGTGCTGATTCAGTTTTGAGCAAAAACAGTAAAGTAGAGTAAGGAGAGTTTTAAAAGAAAAAAAAAAGCATTATGTTTTCTAAAAGTCTTAAGTGTGATGTGTGGTTTAAGACAGGTATTGTTTATTTAATGTATTTTCTTCAAGTGTGTTAGAGCAAGGGAAAGTAGTAGCTAACAAAAGTTTGGGATACACAAGATAATATCTTTTTTTTTTTTGCTTTAACAGCAGAGACGAAGAAAAAAAAATGAGTTGATAAAAACATGGTGAGGACGTTCAATATTGGGTTGAGGATATGAAAATGAAGTAGGGAAGTTATGGGTAAAATGTGTCTGTAAATGTTTCTGCTTGAGATAAAATATTGCAAATCCCCAAATGTCACTTTATACCCTTAATTGATAGATTGCACAGTTTGCTTTAATTTATTATGTTTTACAATCTTTAAAAAAATCTTTATTATAGATTTAATGAAACTCAACATTCAAACTTTGCCCATTACACGTTTTTATATGTTCCTCCTCCATTAAATCATCATCAAAAACATAATTGGATTTGTGTTTTATATCACCGCATGACATCACAAGGTAGAACAGACTGTTTTCTGTTCTTTTTGTGCGTTAAACGTGTGTGAACGAAACAAAACACAACTCCAGGTTCGTTTGTGATGAGGCAACAACATTATAACATGGGTCAGAATATACAGTAACGTAATATGGGCACTTTAAAGGCACATTTCTGCTTTAGTTTGGAACTGAGCAGTGGAATAATTGTATGTTATATTTAAGATAGCAGGATTTATTAAGCAGCGCCTCATCTATAAAAGCACTGCGCTGTCTTGTGGTTTTAAGAGAAGAAACTGAAGTAGCTGCTTTGTCCATTAAAAGCAGTCAGCTGGGGTGCTGTGGTCTGTCTTAACCATGAATATTGAGTTCAGCTGGAGTACTTATAAATCACATGTACTATAACTCTTCTGACAGACTGGGAGGAGATATTTCTAAATAAATGAATGCTAAGCGGGGCTAAAAGTCAGTATTATTTATAACAATAGGCCAAAAGTACAAAAACAAGCCAGACTGTGCAGTACATCACCATAAAGTGGAGTTTTATACTTTGACTACACTTGATTTATGATAAGAATTCCTTTGCTATGGCTTCAGCGTGTCCGGGATCAGAGACATATCTGTGATTTGGGGAAGTATGAGCAGATCAAAATGTTTCGTGTCACCGTACGAAACTCACGCAACGCAAAAGCACAATATTATAAGTCCTTTTCGCACAGGAGACTAAAGACAGATGGTTCGTGAGGGTGAGAACTGTCAGTAAAATTAGATTTGGTGTATGCAAATAAAAATAAATAGAAAAGTAACTGAATACATGTAATAAAAATATGTATTCATGAGAAATTAAGTTGATGGTATTCAGATTATAGTACTTTTCCTAAAATCAAAAGCAGTATTTGATATTGTAATGTAGTGAAATCAAAATTAAGCTGTTTTTAGGCATGTTTTCATAGTATTGTAATAAAACATAACTCATATTAAGTATTCAGAACACAGTATTCACTTCAAGTATTCTTCCAGACATTGAAAGTAAGTTTATTGGTTTGTCCTGATGAGCTGTTATGTGGTTTTTGTATCTTAAGACTAAAGTGGTTTCAAAATTTCCTAATATCAGCGGGGGTCTTTTTAAATGAGAGGTCTGCAGCCAGTCCTCTGTCAGTGTAATTAACGATGCATTGTGTAACCTTCAAATGCTTTTGTTTTTTCGTAACTGTAATGTTCCTCAGTGTGGCATTTAACCCCTTCTATGTTCAGACCAAGTTACGGGTCAGATCTGTGAAGAAGCAACCCCGCTCACAGTAAGAATGCCAGTTTTTCCAGATATTTTTGAGCTATTAATCCATCTGTAATTGAATATACGTAAGGCAGAGCTGTTTAAAGTCACACTGTGGGACATTCCAGGCATCTCCATGGAAACAAGAAGGCAACGGACCCCACAAAACCAAAACCAGTAGTGCACCTTTAAGCGCGCCGTTTGAAGCAGACTTTCGTGCATGCATGAAATTAGTACTGAAAGCATTTTTATTCATTTTAATTACAAAAATAAACGAAATTAAATAAAAAAGACATCCTTCTTAGAACCATTTAACAAGACTTGGCATGTTGGCACGAACGCCTGAAGCCACGTTGTTGACTTTTTGCTCTACCAACAAAATCACTTGGTCACAGGAGTTCAGTACCAAAAAACACCCAGTTATAGAACGAATGTTAAAGACAAATAGAAACAGCGATGAAGTTATTAATACAGCTTTAATGCAAATTGCTCTTTACTTTTAGTTGAGTCGAGATTGGCAATTACAGGCTAAAATCATCTAGCTGATTCTAGTGAAGGAGTGTGGAGTTTAAAAACACACTGGAGCACTTCCTGTATAATGTCACAAGGGGGAACAAAGTGTTTTCTGTTTGAGAGAAGCCTAAATATGCAGGTTTTGCGTGTTAAACATGTGTGAATGAAGCAAATCACAACTCCAGGTACGTTTTTGATGAGGAAACAACATTTAAACATAGATCAGAAAATGGTGTAGTATGAGCCCTTTAACATATTTCAGCCATGTTAATACACAAAGGGAATTGAACCTCGTGTACCAAAGCAAATGTCCCAAAAATAACCCTGTATCCTCCTTTGCCACAACAGCGGTGCGACTGTTTCTCATGTGAAAGGGGGAAAGAGAAAGAAGAGAAGGAGGAGAAGGAAGAGAGGAGCGCTGGAGAAAGGAGGAGGAGGAGGAGGAGGAGGAGGGAGTGGCCGGGAATAGCGTGAGAAGACCTAATGCAGCATTTCAAGCCCAGATGGGTCACATCAGTAGCCCGCAATCAACAAATTTTCACTGCTGCCAAGTTTACACACTTTACATGTCAGGAGGGAGAGAGACAGACCTGTTGCATATTTTAATACCACTGGTTGTTTTTGCTATTGCTTTGCACAAGATCATTGCGGGCTGATTATGTTATTGGAAAAGTTGAGTGAAATGAGTACGACTATTTTTCAGAAGCAGTTTTTGACTATTTTTCAAAAAATTAATTGACCTTTTTAACTAGAGATGCAACAGGAAGGCCCCAAGATTGAGAGTGTAATGTTGTACCTTACATTTATTCAATTACAGGTGGTTTTATAGCTCAAAAACAGGTCGCTTCTTCACAGATCTGACCTGTAACTTGGTCTGGTTTGGTCTCCATGACGACAGAAATGTTTAATATCATACGGTGAAACATTCCACACAAAGCAATAACATCTCCATGGAGAAAAGCATTTGACAGAAACTCCTTTTTCTCCTTTAAATCTGCACTAAACTTTCTGATTTAGTATCTCAATTGGCTTCACCAGTTTGTCTCCATGGAGATTGATAATGCTACACTGTGGAACATTAAATTGACACAAACTTGTAGTGGACCTTTACCCATAAAAATTACATAGAGCATTTTAAAATTCCATATTCACTTCACAATGTGCATTAATACTGAAATATAAAATGTTTCTCTAAAATAAGTCAGGGTTAACATGATTTATAAAATAGAATTGGATTATTTCATTGTTTTCAGTGGACATTATATTGTTTGCGATAATTGAGGCATTCAAATTAAAATTTTGATTCAATCTTGCAACTCAACCCCAAAGCGATTTTATACTTTATCAGTATCAGACGCAGCCCTTTGAATGAATGAAAGACTCTCATTTGGTCCCATTTAAAATTCCACTCCCTCAGCCTGCAGTAATGATGGGAAAATCTCTGGAGATATTTTTAAAAGCTCTGTTAAATGTTACTCAATGTGTCTGCTTTTTGAATGGACAGATCACAGACACGAGAAAAATGAGGGCCCTCTCGGTAACAAAGAATGAATGGCACGACCACACAGCGTTATGGGAGCTGATTTGCCCCTATGCCGCCCCCCTCTGCCCCTGTGCTGTTTGTGTGTGGGGCAAAAGCCGGGGTAAGATCTCACACTGATAAAGCAGCGGCAGGATGCCTCACATTTGCCCGCTGTGGGTCATATCTCACGGCCCATTTCCTCCCAGATCAAAATCAGGTTTCTTTAAACAATTCAACAAGAGCTGTCTAATTTCTAAGCAGGTAGCATCTGAGGTCAACCAGGTTGAGGTTTTTTCAAAGCAGCTTTAATTTTTTCAGCCTCTTTTAAATTTATTTATTTTGTATGCACGTAACAGTTGTGATTTTTAGGTCTTTAAAGGTCTAACTTTTGGTGGAGGGTAAGTCACCAGCTTCTCTTCATAGGACCAAGATACGTGTCAGATCTGTGAAGGGGCAAGAATGCAAGATTTTAAGTCAATAAAACCCTGATTATTGAATTAAATCTGCAAGATAAATTCATACAGACCAAAACTATTCAAGAATTGTCCAATTTTGTCCTGTTTTCTTTTTATTTCTTCAGTATTGTTCAAAAGAGAATCTAGTTTTGATACTTTGCAATACAGTATATGTTTCTTTAATAGTACAATGTGGTCTTTTACATGACTAGATCATTCTAAAACTATTCAGGAAAGACTCAAATTCTATCATATTTATGTTTTTTTCCCTCTTCAATATTGACTTGTTCAAAAGAGAATCTAGTTTTGACTTTGCAATGGTGTCAGTTAGTATCTGGTGTGTGTATATAGTTTAAAACAATATACAAAACTGAAATTCCAATAAGATAAGGATCCATGGCATCTACTTTTTTTAGAAATGCAGATCCAACTCCAGCAAAAGTGAAGAACGGGTCAAAAAAAATCATCAATAACGAAATATCTTCACTTTATACCAGTATGGTTTTTCAATTCATGCCTCACTGAAGAAATATGCCTATAACAATTCCATAGGAGACGATAACTATGACTGCAAGCTATGGGAGAAGTGTCTTTAAACATGATTCAAAGTCTTTTTTTTTTCCCGATGGACAATAAAACATGAAAAAGTAGGTGTGAGTCGGAAGAAGAGATCCTTTTTGGCCCTGAGATGCTGAGAGCTCTGTCCAGATGTGGCTCCAGCATGTTTTAGATTTCACTGTGTTACTTAAAGGGTCTTAGAGCAGAGGACCGGGCCTGTATTAAACCCAGCTTTTGTATGTTCACACAGGCAGATGGCTAACATATGCTACATGATATGAGCCAATGTGATGGTAATGCTATGTACAGTTATCCACTTTTCACATAATTGTACAGACATGCTCTTCCTTTCATCTGCGCAAGCTGTTTTCTGCAATTAGATGTGTTTAGGCTCAAGTAACATGTGCGTTTATTTGATATGTCTGCCTATATGTATGTACGTGCATTTGAGGAGAATTGTGCTGGACGTAGCTCTAATAATTAAAGAGCCTATATTATGCAAAATTGACTCTCCTGAGCTTTAGGCCATGTTAGAATGTAGTTTCCTCACCAAAAACATGCCTGGAGTTGCGTTTCGTTTCATTTACGCATGTTTAAACCCTTTATTATTAGTATTTCTACATCTACAAACCTCAAAATGTTCTTTTCCACCATGTGATGATAGTTTTACAAGTTAACACTGGTAGTTTTTCATGTTAAAAGCCACTTTATACCTTTCGTTCACTTGAGATTGGCAATTCCAGGTCTAAAATCATCATTCTAGTGAAGTTTTATGGGGTTTAAAAACACAGTGGAGCACTTCCTGTGTTACCGCATGACATCACAAGTTAGAACAGAGTCTATCCATTTGAAAGAAAAACTCCTAATGCCTAAATAAGCAGGGTTTGTGTGTTAAACGTGTGTGAATGAAACAAAACACAACTCCAGGTACGTTTTTGATGAATAAACAACATTTTAGCACAGAAAATAGTTTAATATTTGCCCTTTAACCGATGTAAAACTACGTCTTACCCCCTACTTTTACACCCCACAGTGTCAAACAGTTGCAGGCCTCACGTATAAATCTAAACAGCCATCCCTCTGTTTTTCATTCAACACATACAAAATCATTACTGCATTCTGGTCACCTGCCAAATCTCTATACAATAAGACCAGTGGGTGTAGTCTCACTTGGCATAACTTCGGCTTAAACTGCTTGGTCCAAATCCAAAAGACATTAATCTGGTCGTAAAATAACTCAACTGTGTTAAACAATGGCTGATAACATCTATATGAAGCTAATTGGGATTAAATTAAGAGTATGCTACTGCCTCATAAATTATACTTCAAATAAGTAGTACAAAAGAGTAGCTTGGCAAAAGCAATAAACGCAGTTCAGATAGGCAAAGCTGAATACACAGAATATCAGAAATAAAAAGAGGGAAATATGTCGACCATTCATGCCAAGTAAGCAAAACAGTAGCTCACTATCGCCACGGCAACAAGAGCTTTTACACATATTAAAGGTGAATAGTGTAGCTTTTCTGTAGAGGGTCTGCGTGGAAATGTTTCACAGTATGGCATTAAACTTTTCTGACTTCACGAATACCAAACCAGGCAGTGTTACAAGTCAGATCTGTGGAGAGGCGACCCTGCTCACAGTCAGAATGCAAATTTTTCCTGGAGATTTTTGCTATAAAACCACCTGTAATTGAGTAAATGTAAGGCAGAGCTGCTTAATGTCATACTGTGGAACATTCCAGGCAGAGCAATGACGTCGCCATGGAAACAAGCATGAGACGGACCCCCAACCTAAAGCATAATCCACACTATAGCGTTAAATGTCATTATCCATCTCCATGAAGAGCAAAGTTACAGGTCAGATCTGTGGAGACTGTTCACAGTGAGAACAGTACGCAAGATAAGTTTAATACTATATTGTGGAACATTCCAGGCAAAGCAATAACATCTCCATGGAAACAAGCATGAGACGGCCCCCCACCTAAAGCATAATCCAAACTATAGCATTAAATGTCATTATCCATCTCCATGAAGAGCAAAGTTACAGGTCAGATCTGTGGAGACACATGATAAGCTTAATACTACATTGTGGAACATTCCAGGCAAAGCAATAACATCTCCATGGAGACAAATGGCGGATCTTTCACCAGAAAACTTACATGGTGCATCTTTAATCATTTTTAAAGCTCTGGGTAAGTGCTTTTTTGTTTGTTTGCTTGTTTGTTTGCTGTTACAAAAGTCCAAAACATGACTTCAGGAAACACATTTTTTAATTTCACCCATGTTTATTTATTCTCATTCATTTGTATTTAATTTAAGGCCTGATCCAGGACTTTTACTGGCTCAGCATTTCCTCTGTCAGCTCCTAATCCCAGAGGTGTAGTGAGTGCATATGTGTAGGAGTGAAAGAGAAGGAAAGAGAAAAAGAGTGAGAAAGAGAGAAAAAGGGGGTCAAAAAAGTGAGGGATAAAGGGAGAAATGGATAGAAAAAGAGAGGGATAGGGTGAGAGAGGGAAAGGGAAA
>KN491845.1:3839-25487 GCA_000787155.1 Scartelaos histophorus
GGACCAGCTCCTTCTGACCCTGGATTAAAAGGTTCTTATAATGTTTGTATTAACCCGCTCTACATGATCCTGATTTGTTTTGCATTATTTTGTCCCTACATGAAGATATGAACATAAATAATGGACCGATCAGATGCCTTCATTCCCGAGGTCGCTCCCTCTAGCGTATGCAACAGGTTTGATTGACAGCTGGGGCGTTTCATTGCTAAGTAAGCCCCCTTCCGGCCCTTCCACCATCGAGGAGGTCACCCCATTTTGGCAGGTTTGAATGACAGCACAACTTTTCTGGGCTTGACCGATAATAACTGATTTATTAGTTAAATAACCTGTACGGGCGTGTAGTAGTATAATAGCCCAATGTAACCATCACATCCTTTTTCAGATGAAAAAAAAAACAAAACAAAAAAAATACAGGTCCATTTGCTGGAGCATTTACTGCTTTCCACTTTACCATTAGTATCAGGGGTTCATTTGACTGGAGCTATGGCTGATGTCACACTTGCTTAGTCCACTTCTTTTATACAGTTTAAACCTCCACACAGGAGACCCAGAGCAGTGGACACCCAGACAAAGACCTCCCGCCAGGACCTGGGGCCCCCACTACTGCTTTGGACCGGGGCATCTGCTGCTGCTACTGGAACCCGATCAGTAGCTCACTGCTCTGTCAATCTCTGCCTGCTGGTTTCTGGGTGGAAAATTTCCCCCTGAGCATAGCAAGCAGAGGATTTAAGTCTATCTGATGCCCTGGTGAAAATATGGACTGGTGTAACTTTCAGATTTAAGTGGGAAGTGGGATTAAGACTAGTTTTACCAGCAGCTTATGCGTTCGACTCCCAGACCTTGTGTCGCGGACCTGACTGGACCGGGACTTGGACCAGTATGATCTCTTCGTTCATTTGACAATAACACACTTTTGTAGCAGGACAGTGGATAGAGGACACACTCTGCTTCAGTCCTCTTGAAAGACTTGTTTTTGTTAGTTAGGGCCAAATCTGAGGACAACGTCCAAAAAAAGTTTTACCAAAAGGTTTTCCCACCAGCCGCCACTGGACTGATTGATATGGATCCAATAAGCCCCATAGGAATTATACTGCATGTAGACTTTGACCATGTTGGATGCAGCTTCACCATTGGCACTGGTCGCTCTGTGCTTCCATCACACTAAATGCCGCCTCATTGTTCACACCAATTGCTTCATGTTTAATTTGCCCAAAATACTGCAAACATTTCAGCCACAGCACCACAGCTCACCGGAAACGTGCCACCACAGGTTTAATATGGGAATTGCTCGCACAATTTGGGCGTGCCTTGTTCGAACTTTCAATATAAACTTTTCTTACAAAATCTATGGGAAAAATGAATGAAATTTTAACTTCCGGACCAGATGGTGGACAATCCCTTTCAGCTCTTAAAGGTGCATTGTGCAACTATCCTGGTGGAGTGTCCATCACCATGGAGATGTCATTGCTAAGTCTGGAACATTTCACAGTATGATATTAAATGTTTTTATCTTCATGGAGACCAAATCAAACCAAGTTATAGGTCAGATCTGTGGAGAGGCGACCCCATTCACAGTCACAATGCCTGACAATAACCATAGGTGTTTCAGGGCTGTAAAACCACCTGTGATTAAATAAATGTAAGGTTGAGTCCTCTAATGTCATACTGTGGAACATTCCAGGCAGAGCAATCACATCTCCATAGAAACAAGCAGGTGACAGAAAGACTCCCAAACGAAAAGTTGCACAGTGCACCTTTAACAGGACAAGAGGCCAACCAGCATGTCTGAATGAAACGAACTCCAGGTAGATTTTTAGATGATCAAACAGCTACAGTATAACGGCCCCAGTGGTTAAATCTCCCCATGACTAGAGTATGTCCTTAGTTGTCCCAGGCCTGATAGACGGACAGCCCCGGCGAGCTCCTTCGGTCAGTTGGTTCTTGACTGTTGACTGTGAATTGTTTATTTAAAGCCTCCACCTCCAGGCTGCTTTTGTCTGAGTGCACCACCACACACTCAACCTGCGCACTTTTGTTGGACTCCACCAAGTCTGTTAGCTTCTCGTCATTGTGCACTCTGTTCCTTATGCCCATGACGAGATGATTGTGCGTTCCATCTTTCGAATTACTGCTCCCTCCGTTAGCTTGCTCAGATCTTTTGATCTTCTTCCTGCCCCAACATCGCACTCTCTTCCACAGGCCACAAAGCCCAGATTCTACCCAGCAGCAAGATGATTTTGACTGGCATATAGCTTGAAAACCCCTTTTGAAGTTTTCGTTATAATAGCCGTAAATAATGGGGTTAACGCTGGAGTTGGAGAAAGCTAGCCAGTGCGCAAAAGGGAAAATATAACTGGTTAGCAAGTCTAGTTGGTCCCTGTCTAATCCTGCATAATCGGCCATCATTAGTAAAGTCCAAAGAGGCAACCAAGACAGAAGAAAGAGCAACGCCACGACGATTAGCATTTTGATGACTCGTATTTTCTTCTGAGAGATCATGTGTCGTCTGCAGCGGACCTGAGCGGTGCGGTTAGCTAGCTGCGGTTCGCGGTTAGCCACAACAGAAGAGTACAGCTTGATTCCAATGCTACCGTACATAAGTGTGATGAAAGTTAGCGGTAACAAGTATATGTGCGTGAACAGGACAGCAGTGTAGACTTTCCTCATCTTGGGGTTGGTGAAGTTCTCGTAGCAGGAGTAGAGGGGGATGGTGTGGTTGAAGTCGTTGTTGTGGATCATGTAGTGGTTTGGGACGCGCTCCACAGTCAGAGCCATCGCCGTGGGGCACATGATGGCCACAGCCAGGACCCAGATCAGGACTACGGCCACTTTGGAGATCAGGATGCTTGGTTTGGGCAGTAGAGGGTACACAATGCAACGAAACCTGCGACGCAAAAACAGAATACTTTTGTTTAACAACTGAAAGACAAATGGATCTATGAACTATGAAATAAACTATTTATTTCCCATGAATTTCTTAACTAAGTAAAATAACTGGGAAACAGATGTATACTAAAAAAGCTATGCTATTGGTACATACTTGGAGAATAAACATACAATTAGATCAGAAAAAAAAAAAAGATTGGCCAATCCGTGCACAGGAAGTTGAATTTACAAGAATCAATCTCGGCACCATGCATCAGTGGTGCAAGGACCCTAGGATTCCCCTGTCTTGAATGTTGACATTTAACTGTTTTACTAAAGTCTTCTTTCTCCTCTCCTTTCTGTCATGCAGCACTGTTTGAGCTGTGGGGAAACTGACTGTTCCCCAGCTTCATCTGAGGCTGTTTCTCTGATGCCTAACGCCTTGCCCTGCTTCCAAAGTCAGTTCCTCAAAAGTCAGTTCCTTCCAATCCAGGGCAAGAGTCCTGCCTCAGGCTGCAGGCTCACACATGCAGCTAATATTCACAACTGAAAATAAGGCTAAGGCCATCTGTATGGCCTCCTGCATAAGTTAAGCAATATTGCTTATCCAGGGTTCAAAACTGAAGTCTCCTACTCATCCTGACAGGTTTGCACCAAAATGTACTACATAGTAATTGCAACTGACTTTGTAACAGAAATTAAATAATCACATTAATAATAGAAAAAAAAAAACAATTTACACAGCTTACACACCAATTAATTTAAAAATGTAACAAAGTCTCATTTACACTGGATTAAGGGCAAATAAGTCTAATATAGGCTATTTTAAAAACTCTCGTCAGCAGTACAACAGTAAAAGTGGTAAAGCTGTAGAATCACAAACTTTAGTCAAAGCTTTTCCTCTGTAGCTTCACCTAATTGGCCTGTACACTGCAGCCAGGCCAATGATAATTTTAATGAGAATTAACAACTTTTCTCATTAAAATTATCATATTTTGAGGCATCCACCATAATTGAAATAGAAATGCATAATTGCTGATTATAACAATTCATTTCTGCTTTTGGGTACCTGATTACTCCTCATTTATAAGTGGAAATCTTGTATTTGAGATTAAACGTGCACTGTGTAACTTTTCAGTTGTGGGTCCGTCACCTGCTTGTTTCTATGGAGACCATTGCTCTGCTTAGAATGTTCCACATTTTCACATAAAACAGCTCTACATTACACTTATTCAATTATAAGTGGTTTTAATGCTCAAAAAACCTGGAAAAACAGACATAGTGACTGTGAGTGGGGCTCGCCTCTCCACAGATCTGATCTGTAACTTCTGCTTTGGTCTTCATGATGATAGAAAGATTTAATACCAAACTATGAAACATTTCAGACAAAGCAACAACATCTCAATGAGAAAAGCATCTGACGGACCCTCCATCAGCAAAGTTACACAATGCACCTTTAAGCTCGTCGTGAACATTTCTTAACAAAATGAGAAATGTCTGTGGGCTGTCGGGCTCAGAATTAGATGATAGAAGGTGGCAACTATCAGAGCAGCTGGCTTGAAAATGAAATATTTTTTTGATCAGACACCTTTGAGGTAGCAAGTTCTCCCTGCCTCTAGTGGGAAGTGTCAAGGGTGCAGAGCCAAAAAGAAAAATGTGTAAAGAATAAAAAAAAATCTGTGGAAATCTAACTCAAAATGTACATGATTTTTTTTCCCAGCTGTAATGCTGACATGCTACACATACAAGTATTTAGAGCTTGGTTTCTAAAATGGTGCAAATCTACAACGATCAATTTGAGAACAGTGTATCTTGTCCCTGGGTGTGATGACTGTGGCTTTGACATAAGACTGAAGGACACACCTCTCAATAGCGATGGCCACCAGCGTGAAGACCGATGCAGATACAGAGACGCCCTGCACGAACCCGCTCATTTTACACACCGAGTTGGAGAAGGGCCAACCTGAAAAACACAACACACAGGTCAAAACCTCAGGGCAGGGGCTAAGAAAGCACTCCACATCGAAATCAACATCTAAAAGCAAAAGAGTCCACATATGCATCTTACGAACCTGCTTAATCGTCTATTTGGTCTGTCTGATGTAATTATGCCATAGAGAAAACACATTTCCTTTTAGTTAGTTTAAGAGTCAGGCACGCCTATAATTACTGTATAACAGTGCATTCTCTGGCACACAATGGAGGATGGTAGTACTCAGTTACATTTACTTGAGTAACTTTTTAATGAAATTGTGCTTGTAGTTTTCATATACCTTTAGTCCTATTTGATGAAGAATATTGTAGTTTACAGTGTAAGAGTGCAGATGTCATTTTACTCATTTTTGTGCTCTATCTTTTAAAATCTATTTAGACTTATTTTATCACTAGTATTTGCATTATTTAATGCTCCTATATTACACAAAATTGACTCTCGTGTTAAAGCTGTGTGTATGTTTTTAATAAATAATAACAAGAAGGGGTGAAATGGGGAAGGGGGTGTCTTTACATTTTAAAGTTCCATCCATCCATTTTCTCCGGCTTAATCCGGTACGCTGCCCATGACTCTGTGCACCAGACCCAGACCCTGTGAACCCCTCTGCAGGTGGTGACCCACAGGAGGGAGGGACTCCCCTGTGGTCCCTGATTGTAACCTGTTCATAGGGGTAACAGCTGAGCAGCCTGCTCCATAGAAATTTAATCCAAAAAGTCTTTGTACCAACTGTCTATGTCAAAGCACTTATGTTTACGTTCCTTCCAGTTCATCATAATAATATATTTACCTGAAAAAACAAACAAAAAACAAAACAGTGATAATATATAGTCCTATTTTTTGGATGAAAATCTTGAGTTTGAGCATGGACAGATCTGAACATCAAACATACACGACAGCCTCACTTCAGTTACAGTTTTCCAAAATAGTTTCACTTTAGGCCAATGCCACAACATGTGTGTGTGTGTGGCCTCCCCCAACCACGCCAACACAGTTTGGATAATTCATGATCCATTTTGTTTAGTATATGTGGCGTTATATAAGCTAGATGTAGTCATTTGAGCTGCACAATTTTATATCTCACACATTTAGAAATGTTAGTGCACTGTTGCAATGCTGCTTCCCACTACAGGGCAGACATTCCCATGTCACATTCCCATATCACATTCCCATATCACATTCCCATATCACATTCCCATATCACATTCCCATATCATGCACCCACTTTGCTACATGATTGACATTCCCTTTGGTGTAAAAGTTTATAAACTCTTGAGACCATACCTCTACATGCAATAACGCATTTTAAATTTTCCTCCAACTCCTTCTTGGCCCCCTGTTTTTATTATGTGCCAGTGAAGATTTTAAAACAGGTTTAATCTGCATGTAAGGTAGAAATTCAGATTCTTTCAAACCATTCCTCATTTTTAACTAAATAACTTTCATTCTTAATTACCTGTGATACATTATTTATATTACTTCGCCAGGCTCTATTATTTAGAATTATTTTACCTGCCATAAACAAAGGGCTGGACCAAAGGAGACCAGAAGGTCAGGATTTCCCATTAAGGTCTAAGTATTTAAGCAACATTACAACATTTAAGCATCATTTGATAATGTCACCTGAAAATTAAACAATGGATTATTAATGTTCGAGACAGACTTAGGACAGGACCAAAGGAATGCTAATAGCAGATCTCCATTATACTTTATTATTACCTTTTATTATTTATTTATCTTTTATTTTTTTCCTCAGGCCATTTCCAACATCCAGTTTCTCATGCACGGCTATAGGCTTATTTTATGGAGTATCTAGAATTATATGCTTTAGAATATAAATGAATATCTGGCAACCCCTCTCCCCCTGTATCAGGGGCCGAATCAATTTTTTGTGGCCAATTTGTGGCTTTTTGCCTTTTCACAAAAAGTCAATTATGAATTAGTTAATTTCTTGAAACTGTTTTGGAGGCAGTTTTAGAGGGATAGATGACATAATCAAAGCTAGTCTGGGAAACAAATTCATTTGAATTGTTTCAGTCTTTAACTCAGTGCAGGTGAAAAGGGAAAACTCAAGTATTCACACATTTGGGGTGAATGTTTCTTTAAGCAACATAACATTTGGTGTGTAAAATTCAATTAAACTGCTTATATTGGGGATTTAGTGAAGAACGGTCATTTTGACCGGGAGGACACGGGGTGTATACAGAATATGAGGACGACAGGAGGGTTAAGAGCTCTGCTATGTTCAGGTCGACTCTCAACAGGAGATCTGATTTTGACTCCAACATATTTCATACCTTTAGGTTTCCACTGGAAGGGGACAGTGTCGAGGTGAAACTGAAAGATGTGACAGTTAAGACTGACTTTTAGCATAGTTAATTTTGTGTCCAGAAATTTTACCGAAAACATCAATTAATTAAGCATCAAATATTTTTTTATTTTTGCTGTGGTGTCACTTGCCCAGGGACTACAGATGGAAATTAGCATTTTTGGCATATTTACACTGCAGTGTTGTAGATATTCATTAATATGCACTGTCCCTATTAAATAAATAAAAAATACAATAAAATGTATTAATTTGAATTCATAATCTGCAGTCTACTTGAATACAATTATTATTATTATTTCCAACATCACTTTCACTTTAGTAAACTTTTAGATTTATCTGCCCACCTCAAAACAAGGGGAAAAAGTCAGAAAACTACAGTGAAACTGTAAGTGTGGAAAAATTACTGAACCAGCATTTCCCTTTTTATAGGCCTGTGCTGCCCTTACTGTGCTATTGTAAAAAGAGGATGACCCTGAACCTTGAATGCATGATACTATGGATTATTTCTGAAAGCAGGTTTTCTTCTCTGGGCTTTTCCTTTTTCCTATGTCATTTCCATCACAACAGGGAGAGAGCCTTCAGACCACAGAACATTATAATTTAAATTACCCATAACAATAGAAACACACTTGAAGAAAATACAGCCAACTCCAGCTGATCCTCTGGGAAAGTATAGGGCATATGCTATTGAACATGAGAGATAAGATGACTTATTTCTTATTTTATTTATTTCCCAATGGACAGCACATATTAATGAACATTTAAAATATAAATATGTAAAGATTATAGCCAGTGTTTCTAATTTCCATCTTCAGCCCCTCAGCAGGTTGATGTTAAATCATCTACAGGACAGAGAAAACTTATCTGCACAGTTCCTGAACGGTCCAGAGCAGTCTCCTCTAGAACCTGCTCTTGTCGTCCAATTTAAATTTCTTTTCACAAACTCCTTTAGAGGAGGTGGAGTAAGGTTATTAAAAACGTTGTATGTCAAACTTAGATCTGCATATTTGATGGCGTTTTATGGTGGAGTTTTATTCCAGCATGCATACATCTGGGTCTGTATCCATGCCAGGCTTTTTTGAGAAAAGCATACTGACTTTGAGATATTAAGATATAATTGTGAATTTTGTAGCCAGTTTGCTACCCCTGACATAGCCACTGACAGCCTGCTGTTTATTTTTAGAGTGAACATATAGAACTGCACCATCAGTGTACATCTGTACTACATTAGATGGACAAATTTGGGCCAAGTCATTAATGTACATGCTAAACAATAGCGGACCCAGTATTGAGCCTTGAGGCACACCAAGATTGTTTTGAGATATTGGACGTTTGACGTTATGCACACAGACACTCTGCTCTCTCAAGGCCAGTAAGGTTATTTCTGATAGATTGAAGGACGTGAGCTTTTGTAGTAGCATGTGATGGTCCACCGTGTCAAACGCCTTTGTCATGTCAATAAGCAGTGTGCACCAACAACAGCACCACAATCAATAGTGACTTGATGTTTTCAACAAGACAACAGAGACAAGTCTCTGAAAAATGCCTTCTTCGAGAGACTTATTGATAATATTAGTGATTTGCACAAGAAGTGATTGCTTATTGCTTAAAAAGATGGTGTCCAAGCTGAACGCATCTTTGGCTCTTGAATTTTTGAAACTGCAAATGATCGTGTCCACAGTAGATTCAGAGTAAGAATCAGGGCCGTGATGTCAAGAGGCTTTGCGTGCTGAGCCACATTGTGAACTGTCATTGATCATGTCTTCACTGAGTCAATAAAATAAGTATTTAGTGCTTGAGCCATTTTACTTGGATTATTTGTTAACTTGTCATTTACATTTAACTTCTTGATAAGATAATTTGTAGCTAATTTTCCTGTCAGTTTCTTTATATTCATCCATATTTCTTTAGCATTTCCTTTCACATTACTGATTATATTGATGAAAACTTTGCCTTTGCATTTCTTAGTTGTTTTGTTACTTTATTTTTAAGTGAATATTTGTGTGCTGTGTCTAGTTTTATTTTTTAGAGCTTGTTTAAGAGCCTGGTCATGCTGTTTCATTAGTGACCATATTGTGCTGTTTTTGTGCTGTGCCAAGTTTTTGATTTACATTTATTTCATAAAGCGAACCGCAGACATAAATATTTCACAGCTGTCCTATGCACCTTTTCTATTTAAACGTCTGAAGTGAAAAAATAGAACTTTTCTTATAGGTTTAATTGCAAGCTACTTTTTTGAGTACTTACAAAATTATATATTTTTTATTTCAAAAAGTTTTGATTGATCTGAGCTAAGCTTTGCCATTATTAAATGCTTTGAATACTTGCCTCCAAATGTATGTGCATTTTCTTAACTCTTAGCTTAGTCATTTTGTGTACCAAGTTATCAACCTGCTTTAATTGATCTCCTCAGGTGGTAACCAAAGGTGCACTATGAAACTTTTCAGGGGCCCGCTTATCACTGCTTCCACGTAAAACATCAATATCACCATGGAGATGAGCAGTTGACTGAATTTAATCATGGAGAATGCATGAAAGACATTTTCCTTAGAAATCTACATCTATAATGAAAAAGTAATATGGCTGGTTTTAAATAGATTCCACCTCTCAGCATCTGCAGGTAGAAACTAGTCATTAGCAAGGACCACACCAACATAATGCAACGAAGATATTTATTAAACAATAAATGACAAATAACTGGACGAATGAGGTAGTGATGCATCGAGACTCAGGGTGGGGGCTCCGTCTCCATCACAGTTTGCCCAGTCAGAACGGACCCCCTGCAGATGTCTTACAGCTGAAAGACAAACGAGACCGGGGTGAGAGGGCGGGGTTGAGTTAGCAGAGACGAGCTGGAATGATGGGATAAGCTGCTACAAGTGGGCTTCTGGGAAATTAAAGGTGTGGCTGTGGTGACCTGTGGTTTTCTGGTGAAGAAGTGAGACGTGGTTCTGCTCATGAATGTTTAAACCTGGCACATTACTTTTTTTCTCACAATTACAACAAAATGAAAAATATGTATTCTTCCTTTACCTGAACATTTACGCAGTGCACCTTTATGTTTCATTCAAACACAGTGGTTGGTGTAGTATATTTGCATATGTTGGTATGTATCACAGTTTTAAGAGATGTGGTTTTCATTTCAAGTTTCACTTTGATACTTTTTGTGAGCGTCTTTCAATAATATATCTTTTTTTTTTTTAAACAGCAACTTTTCTCAATTATAATTCTAATGGTATGTGCCTTTAGGTGAGATACAAAAGGTCATTTTAATATGGTTTTCATTTATTTCTCATAGAAAAGCTATTAAAATTACTACAGACCTCAGGCAAAATTAACATGAATCCAACAACACAACTTTCTACTTTTTTATTACTTATTTCAAAGGCATGCATCAGGTTTTTATTGAAATTCAGTGTTTACTATCCTAAGATATAATGTTTGAGCTATTAAATGACAGAATGTACATACTTGTCGAGTCGATTCCTCAGTGATTTCTCTTTATAATTAGCTGCAATTTTTCCCATTAACTATCAGCCAATCACAGCTCTTTTCCGTCTCTCATTGAGCCTGGGGTTGAACGAAATAGAAGAATGATGCTTTATTTACTCAATGGGTTAATCACGGTGCTTTCAGCGTTTTTAATTCCTAGTATGTGTTTTTGATTGAAATGATTCCACAGCACACCACTTATTAAACTAGTACACTTTACCAAAAATCACATCTTGTAAGGAAAAAAAGAAGTGTATAATATAACAAATAATATCAGTTTCTGGTTCTTTAATTTGGGGATTATTTGGTATAGTTGGTGCACTGTTTGAAAATCAATGGGTTAATGCAGGGGTCGGAAACCTTTCTGACTAAGAGAGCCATGAAAGCAAAATATTTGGAAATTTATTTCAGTGAGAATATAATATAATATATTTTAAAATTGAATTCAACAAAATGTGAGTATAATAAGCCTCTGAATGTATTATTTTGAATAATGTTGTTATAATACTCAGCATTAATGCGACTTCTGGTGCTGCATGGATTTGCTGATAGCTTTGTAGTCTGGTTGGTACTTGGTGAGGTTAAGCTTCATGCGAGTGTTGAGGCTTTCATCCATTAAACGTGATCGTCAGTTGGACTTGATGTTTTTAAGACAATGACTGCTCACATGCAAATGTAGATCTAAACATGGTCAATACAGCAGTGCTCACACGCTGCAGTGTGTGGCATGTGACAGGAAGCACGTTCCAAGTTTTGATAATCAGCTGGTCTTCGTGTTAAAGTTTTTTTTTTATTTCTGTCCACATGTGCTTGTTTACCATTATTCTTTCCAAATCTTAATTCAGTGATTTGAACTTATTCACCCACATGTCTTCAGGTCCGCCACTTCTGCTTCAAAATCTCTGATGGAAACACCAGGAATGTTACTCAGGTCGTCTGTGTTCGTTTGGATGGGTGATGAACTTAAAAAGACGAATGTGCTCACGAAATTCGAAAGCTCAAAGCTCGCTTTGAGTGACTGCTGGAGACTGGATGTGGAGCCACATAGCTGGTGGAGATCATTGTTTTGAGTGGGGTCACTTGCTGTGCATGCATCTTTAAATTCTCTCAGGTTTTCAAAATGACGTAAATGAACTGTTTCAAGATCCATGATAAAAAGCTTCAGGTTGTTTTCCAAAGCGAATACAGCATGTTGAAGGGTAACACTGTATTTACAATGGCTTGCATTTTCAAGTTGAGTTGGTTCAGATATTCAGTCATGTCCACGAGATAGTAAAAACTTGAGGAGCCACTCAGTTTGGGCTAGATCAGGAGGCTCGATACCTTTCATTTCAAGGAAAGTGCGGATTTGTTCAGGCAAGCCACAAAACGGCTAAGCATCTTCCCTCTTGACAACCAACGCACATTGCTGTGACAGTGATAGTTATTTCCAACTTCATCCAGCAGTGTTTTAAAGTGGCGATCATTTAAGGCTCGGACATCGCTAAGCTGCCCGTCACACATAGGACCACAAAGTGCTTCCTGGTGTAAAATGCAAAGGAAACTTAGGATGAGTCTATTTTCATGTTCACGGAGAAGCGCCACAAATCCTTTGTTTTTCCCCTCCATACACGGAGCACCATCAGTACACACTGAGAGAAGTTTATTTATAGGTAGATTTTTTTCTTGAGTGAACTTTATGAAAGACTTGAAGGAATCCTCACCTGTGGTGGACCCTTTTATTAGCAGAACAGCAAGACTTTCTTTGCGCAGTGTGTCACCAGCAGCATATCTTGCAATCACACTGAACTGCAGCAAATAGCTTATATCCAAAGCCAGGGAAAAGAACGGTGCTGCATTTATGTCCTTCACTTGCTTTTCCTCCACTTGGTTTGCCATCATGATGGTACGATCATGAACAGTTCTTGCCGACAGAGGCATGTCCTGCATCCGTTTGATTATCTTGTCTTTATTCGGAAGATCTACATCCAGCATGAGCGTTTTAGCATACTCGTCACCTGTGAATGGTTTTCTGTTCCTCACTATAGCTAAAGATCCAACAAAGCTGGCCAAAATATAGTTGCCTTGCCGAGTCCATACGCGGAGTTACTGCTGGCTAGCTTGCACCCTGCTCAGTAGCTCTTGGCACGCTTTGTTTCTACTGTCTCCCGCCGGGTATTTTGATGCAAAGGCAGCATGGCCTGTGTCGAAGTGCCACTTTACATCCGACTGTTTCATCAATGCAATTTTGTCATTGCAAATTAGACACACCACAGAACATGCTCTATCCCCAAAGGTGAATTTTTTGGTCCATTCATCGTGAAATGTACGATATTCCTCATCTCTTTTTCTTTTTGCCATCTTCTTCATCAAAGGGTTAGCTTTGAGCTAATGACCGAGTAGACTGATTCAAAAGGGAGCGTTAACCTGTTCACCCAGCAATGGCCAACATAGGCTATTATCATCCAATTACATTACAATAATGGACAACTGCTCCTGCAGCCAACTGCAGCCCTGAACAGGACATAAGCTGTGGAAAATCGATGGATGGATTAAAACAAGTGAGAATATTTTATGTTTTATCTGCGAGTCAGATGCAATCATCAAAAGAGCCACACCTGGCTCGCGAGCCATAAGTTCCCCTGGGTTAATGAATAGTAGGATTGAAAATCAGATACTAATATTAAAACCATTAAAAGGTTCCCTACTGATCAAATGAGTAGGGAACCTTGTCATTTGATCAGTAATAAGAAAAAGTCATATTTACAGGACAGAAATTAACATTTCCTGAGTAGCTTTAGAATGATCTTGAATTTGATCAGAACAAGCATAACATGACATGGACTAGTTCTACACAGATATAAGACCAGATGTTAATATACAAGAAAGCTCTACAATTTAATGTATGGAGCATCTAAATCAAATGTTGACACTCTAATACTGTGACGATACTAATGTACAGGGTAAATTATTCATAGAGAAACAATTCGTCATCACAGTTAACACATGAACAGCATAATATAGGAATGGAATAATAGCAGAATAATGAAACCCTTTCCAATTGCCTCTTCATCTGTGTTCCTTTGTGCCTTTATCAATCCATGTAATCAGAGCTGATCTCTATGCACCTTCACTGGGATCATTTGGATGGTTTCTACGACTGGAATGGCCTTGCTCTGCAGAACTAATGGCAGAAGAAGCTGTTAACTTGAAAACTACTAACTAAAGAATGACATCGCAAGGTAGAACAGGGGATTTTAATCTCTGGGGATGTACAGAGACTAATAAGTGAGTGGAAAAAAAGAGTGAACACTACTCTGGGTATGTTTTTGATGAGGTGGTAACATTCTAACATGATTTAAAGCTCACAAGAGTCAATTTTGTGTAATATAGATCATTTACAGTGCTCCTAGTCATTGTTTTGGGCAACTTTAGTGCAGACTAGGTAAACTTAGGTAAATTTGCAGCTTTCTGGTTTAAATAAGTGTGTTGTCTTCAGCGGTCTGTGCAAGTTCCAGTAGTTGGTAACATCACTGGTAACAAGACTGGCCTGTTACTGCCAGATGTTTCTGATACAAACACCTGGCTGCAGGGGCGGAGTTTGAAGTGTAGGTACCTGTTTGACCAATCACACTGTTCCTTCCCCCTTACAACTCATTCTCATCTTTTTCCTTTTGCTTAGCGACACGCACTGACACGCCCCTTTTCTTTGGACAGTGCGACTCCGAACTCGGTGTCAGAGTCAGAGTTTCTGAGATAGAATCCAAGATGGCTGCAGCCAGTGTCTCATTTTTGAGTATGGACTGTTTTCATGATGTTTGGATGCTTTGGTGGTTAAAATGACTATATCTATCACTTGTATTACGGCAGTTCCTTACTGTGTCCATATCACTGCCTGTGGGGTAGTAGTCAAGGTTGTGGTGAGGTCAATACTGAACAAAGACTTCTTTTATAAGGTGTTGTTAAACGTTACAAGGGTTGCTAACAGAAGATTAACAACAACTATAATTGCTTTGTGATTGGCATCCACATTTTTTACAAGTGGGACACAAAAAACACAATAAAACAGTTTAAGCTCGGATGTGACATCATATCCAAGATCCGAGTCCAAGTCAGAAGGATCATCAAATGCACAGTTAATCCACAGGTGCTGCTCAGTTTAGCAGCTGTATTTGAAATGTGGTTATAGGCTGAGTTTGGGTGTTTAGTCCCACTTTAAAAATTCCCAAATAAAATGTTAATGTTAATAAAATTAGCTTTTTAATTAATTTTGTTTTCATTTCATCGTAATATAGAAAAATTTGCCCAGTTCACGCAGCTCATGTTAAACGCAGCTTTTTGGATCAACATGAGACTGCTATTTGCGTCTAATTATAAAGCGTTTTTATTGGCGGTGAAGCAGGAAGTAACACTTATTGTTGCACTGCATTGTTAGCCTGCTAGCCGTTGCTGGCAGTGACACCTAAACTCTGTTCTTGCTGCTGAAAGCTGTGTATCGTGCTTATGAAGTCATCTCAGTGAATAATTAGCAAGTGAAAAGTGAGTAAAAGTGTGGCTCGCCGCAAACTGCTTAACAGGTTTTTTTTGTTTTGTTGTTGTTTTTTCATCACAGTTTAAATCAGGTACAACATCCTAAATTCTCTTTTGTGAAACTCTGCAATAGCTAATAATAGATAAGATGTATTTAACTATTTCAGTGAATGTAGATGCCTATAGGAAGGCCACACAGCCCCTCCACACCATCAGCAGCTCTCCTGACATATAAGTCACATTCACAAAACTAAAATAATTTACCTTGTGGATCAATAAAGGTTCCCTAAGTTTAAGTCTTATAAAATATGTTACTTCCATTTGCCATGTAGGCCACTGTACTCCATCATGAATGGGGGAATAATAATAATAAAAAAAAAGAAATGTTAAACACATAAGCGCTTAAAACCATCTATTCCAAGTGCAAAAAGGATTAAATTATTTACTCTTTTTGGTCTGTTCACAGCTTCTTTTGTCGTTTTGTTTTAATATAATATGCTTTACAGTTTCATAAACATTTCAGTCAGGTTTGCCCAGAGGCACTGGCTGAAGGGGAGTCAAAAGTGCAGCACAGTAAAAATACTTTTACATAAATAATTGCCAGCTAATTCAGATGCCATGTGAAATGTTGTATTTCAAGGCCGTACTCTTCACTTCAGAATCAGATAAATCATTTGAGTATTGTGCTGTCCTGGTGTATGGTGGAATGAAGTTTGGATCACTGCCATTGGCCATATTCCAGTTACTTTGGATTTGGCACCTCAAAACTTTATAACGTTTAAGATTTTCTATTGTTTCTTTTAGTGAGGTTTGTACACTGCATTATTCTACTGACTTTTGTACAAAGTTCTCAGTTGTGCCTGTCAGGAGTGTTGTAGAATTTTGTGTCCCCTGCATCGTCTTAGCAAGGGCCCCTCCAGTTCATTGGTTAACTATGGCGTCATCCATCTATTACAGACTTTGTCCTTTAACATTATCAGTTTCCTTGGTTAGCTCGTCTCACAGAAGCACTGCGCTATGCTCTTCTCATTTAATCCTAGAATGTCTCCTTCTTAGCTCCTATTAAACCTCCTTGTGTGACTCGCTAATACTAACATGCAGTGTTGAGTTTTCAGCTTCACCAGATCCCGGAGTGATGGTAAACTTCTCCTGCCTCAGACATCCAGAGTCTCTGTACAACTCCAGGAGAGGTTTTCCCAAAACACGATGTGTTATAAAATAAAACTTTCTGAGATAAAAGCACATGATTGTATGTATGTTATTAACAATATCTGTCATTTATTAAATTGCAGGTGTTTTGATGCCTTGGCCTTCCATATTGAATAATGAATATCTCCATAAAGAAAAGGAGGTTTCATAGGAGGAACTGTACATCGTGATCCTGTAAAACTGTCAGACTCGGTGTCAGGTTGTGTGTTCCTGTATCTACGGTAACTCTGCCCTGTCCTTAACTGGTAACTGTCGCCATGGTAACTGTGTACCTTCCAGCAGAACATAAAGGGACATCAATGAAAGTAAAATGTGCAGTATTGTCCATCTGTGCATTACCTGTAATAAGGTTGTCCACGAGGGTTGTGGGTACACAGAAGATGCCCACCAGCAGGTCGGAGATGGCAAGGTTCAAAATAAACAGGTTGGTAACTGTCCTCATCCTGCGGTTTTCCAGCACAATTAGACACACCAGGATGTTTCCCACCATGCACAGCACAAAGATGAAGAAATAGGCCAGGATGTAGGTGGCTGCCACATACATGGTGTGCTGATAATAGGGAAAAAAGGTGATATTGGTGATGTTGATAACAGGATCCATGCTGGAGTTGATCAGTGCTGCAGATGAAGCTGAACCATCAAAGTCCAAAGCTTCCTCATTCCCCATTGTGTCCAATATTTCCATGGTTCACAGTTCAGCTGCAGGAAGAAAACACAAGCATTGATTATTTTTATGTTCTTGTTCTTGGGTTGAACAACTGTAGTGCAAATGTTTTTTTGTTGTTTCTTTTTACATTACATTAAGTTTGTGCTATGAAAATTCATTTGGGACTTTTCTGAGTTTTTATTTGTTTGTTTTCATCAAAAAAATAAATAAAAAAAATAGTGTAAATGCCAAAGTTTGGCACAGGTGGATAGTTCTATGTGGAGGAATAGGTTATTAGGTGAGGCATTAGAATGTGGGAGACTGGGAGTTTGAGACTCATTTTCCTCAATCGTGTACACATTCACTTTAGCTTAAAGTTTGAGTTTTTTGTGTTATGAGTTATATGAGAAGTACAGTCAATGCATCACTGATCACAATCTAGGCCTAAGATGTGTTTTTCCTGTTTAGCTTATGTGGCAAAGTGCTCCATTTGTAAAGGGGTTGGAGTTTGAGTTTGAAGAAAGACAAGTTATTTTTTTGTTTTTGCTTATGTTTTCCTTGTGGAGTGGCGCTCACAGGACACAGTAAAGCTCATTTCTTCCAGACTCGATGCACCAAAGGCAAAGCTGCAGGCATGTGAGCAGATCTAGACAGCGTGAGATCATGGATATGCTGTCTTTCTGTGGCCCTATTACCCCGGTTTGAAACCAGCCAGTCAGAGCCAGAGTGAGAATCACGGCTCCGTGCCGCAGAGCCTCTCTGGCTTTAGCGGGGCTGGGATGTGCTCTCCTCAGCTACACTGTGGCTGAGGTGGAAACTGTCGCTGCTGCTCGTCACAGGGAGCAGACACTTTGTATTTTGTTGTCACAATAGGATTTGTGTGGATTTGAGTTTGATTGTGGATTTTGAGTCAAACTCCGACCCCTTTACGTGAGCAGCAGCCAGTCAGAGCCAGAGTGAGAATCACGGCTCCGTGCCGCAGAGCCTCTCTGGCTTTAGTGGGGCTGGGATGTGCTCTCCTCAGCTACACTGTGGCTGAGGTGGAAACTGTCGCTGCTGCTCGTCACAGGGAGCAGACACTTTGTATTTTGTTGTCACAATAGGATTTGTGTGGATTTGAGTTTGATTGTGGATTTTGAGTCAAACTCCGACCCCTTTATCTCTCAAGCGCATTGCCACATATGCAGGAGAACATCATCAAAGTACATCTAACAGCACAACTAAGGTACAAATAAAATAGAGTGAATATTATACAGTACACAGTATTGTGATCAGTGATGCATTGAGCTTACTTCATGCATTACTCATAAAGACTATGCAAAAAATAAAACAATCAGGGAAGATGAGTCTTAAACTCAAGTCTCCACATATGCACCTGTACTGAACCTTAGCATTTAAACTAATATGTTGGGAAACAATGGAGTGTTTGATTTTGATTTTTTTTTCACACTCCACATCGCAAAAAGGCTGTTTGTGTGTTGCTTTTCTTTTGAGTTGTTGGTGCAACAAAAACCAAAAAAAAAAAGGCACCATATTTTGGATGGAGGGGGCTGCTGGTGGAAAAACAAAAATACACTTGCCCAATGCCCAAATGACGCACATCAGGGCTTCCGTATAGTGTTTCCTCATCAACATTCATGAAGTAATGTTCTGCTTCATTCACACATATATAGCACCAAAATCCTGTATATTTACGCTGAGTTCTTCTCTCAAACAGAAACCACTCAACCTGCTGATGTCATGTGGTAATACAGGAAATGCTCCACTGTGTTTTTAAACTTACCTTTACTAGAAACATTTAGATAATTTCAGTCCTGGAAATTTACAATCTCGACTAAACCAAAGGGAAAATGTAGCTGTAAACTTAACTTAAGGTGGCACAGAATATTTTGAGCTGAACTAATAATAAAGGGTTACTCAAATATGTGTAAACGAAACAAAACACAACTCCAGGTATGTTTTAGAGAAGGTAACAATATTATAACATGGCTAAAAGCTCACAGGAGTCAATTTTGCACAATACAGTATATGACATTTAGACGCATCAACAGAAACTGAATGCTAAAGTAATACAGAAATGCACTCAGTCGTGTTTGGAGGTTAGAGTACATTTACAATAGAATCTAATTATGATTTGAGACAGACTCTGTTTACGGATAATATTATATATCATCATAATTGCAGCGTTCACTATTGTATAATCACTGCTATTCCGACTGAAATTTGAGTTGTTATTACTCTTGCAGCCGTACAAAGCGTCTGAATGAGCTCTAAGGACAGAGGCAGAGACAGTTCCACAGATGGAGGACATTTATATTCATACATACACACCCTACAGGCTTAGAGGACCTACTCAGGGAGACAACCTACAAACATCAGAGCTGTTTTTGAGAGATAATAACAATGATGATTCAAGTGTAGTGTCCTATGTATGTAAATGTCAAACTAGTGGGTTTCAACTAAAGGTGAATAATATGCTAAAAAATGACAACAAATTCACAATTTTTAATGCTCATGCTATCGATAGCTAACAAACTCTAGAGTCAGGCCTTTATTTTTTTCCTTTTCAACTATCAAAAGATATAATTTAATATTTTGTGCAAAAAATAAAATAAATAAGTTGACAATGAATCCCACAAGATGAAATTTGTTGGTTCTGGTTCATTGAGAAATGCTTTAAGTAATAAAGGCATTTTAAAACTATTATTTGTTTTTTATTTTTTAATTTTTACAGTGATGATCGTTGCACCTTTTTTGTTAATTTGACTTTTCTTAGTTCTTGCAGGTCCATGAAATGTTCCTTTAACCGTTTATTCACAGATATAATATTTGTTTTAGATTTTTGGTGTGTTATTGTAGATTGAGCGGCACGTAAAACCAAATGAATTAAAAACCTGTAGCTATTGTTATATTAACTCTTAGCAGTTTACAATATACAGTAAAATTATATGGAAAAAGTATTAAAGGTGCATTGTGCAACTTTTCTGGTGGAGAGACTGTCAGAAGCTTGTTTCTATGGAGATGTCTTTGCTCTGCTTTTAATGTTCCACAGTTTGATATTTAAATCGATCTACTTTACATTTATTAAATCACAGGTGTTTTTATTGCTGTTTTTATTTATTATTCTGACTGTGAGCGAGGTCGCCTCTGCACAGATCTGACCTGTAACTTGGCTTGGTCTGGTCTCCATGATGACAGAAAGGTTTAATGCCGCACTGTGAAGCATTATGAACAAAACAAGAACATTTCCATGGGTCAAAGCATTTGACAGACCCTCCACCAGAAAAATTACACAATGCACCTTTAAAACAGCAACATATTTAGGTAATATGAATTCATAAAAAATACTGTAATATTGTGTTGCAAATAACAAGATGACCAGCACCAGCACATTTCTGCCAGCTGAGATTTTAGAGTTTCCATTGTTTCTCTTTTATTTTCCTGCAGATTATTATAAATCATTGTGACAAAGTAGACTCTGGTGTATTTGTGTGCTCCTCACAGCTTCAGTGACATAGGCAGACATATCCTGGAGAGCAGTGTGCCTTTACATTTATAATTAGCTCAGGAGATAATGTCACAAAATCCCAACACAGGTGGTGAGCCAGTGTAGCCCAGGGCTACACTCACAATCATCTATAGCACCGAATCAGAGTTGAGCTAAGGGCCAGGCTTTACCTTAAACTCACTCATACCTGTGGACCACACTGACCTATGAAGGCTCCCCTGGCAAGTAAAGACACCACACACACCGAGGAAAACCATACACACACCCCCACCAAGACCGAGCATGGCACAATTATCAAGCACTGCCTGGAGGATTGTCAAAGGTTAAAACGCTTTCAGTGCCACAGTCTGTCCATTTAATAAGGTAATCTTACACTAAATGTAATATATTACCTTTTCCACAGACATCACATGTTCACAGTGTAATGGATACGAACGGAAACTGATCTGTCATCACCAGGGTTGAATGATTTTTGGGGGGGGGGGAATTATCTAAGTTTTCAGAGTTAAGTTTTGCAATTAAATTTGCGATTTATGTTTGATATAAAGACTGAAATCAACTGGCAAGAGTCACTTTTGTACTGATCTAAACTAGGGTTAACAGTTTTTGGGTAAAACAAGATATTTAGTCGCTTATGCAAAAAATTATGGTTCTTCAAACATGACTAACATAACATGACATGAGGCTTTACGATTTGCATCCATTTTGATGTGATTGCATTTAATCATTCAGCCTTTGTCACTACACTGTACATAACTTTTTGCTATACTGATTAGACTGGTAATAATGAGTAAGGATCTTATGCTGCATTCTGTTGTGCTCGGGACTCGGGGAAAACCGACTTCCACCTCGGGAAAGTGCAATCAAACAGCCAATCAAATCGGGGTTCCCAGACACAAACTCAGGCTAGTTTGGATCAGACCGAGTCGGATGGATTTCTGAACATGTAATGTCAAACTTCTATGACTCTGTGGTGGCATCAGCCGTCCTGTACGGTGTGGTCTGCTGGAGCAGCAGCATCACAAAGAGGGAGAGGAAGAAGCTGGACAAGGTCATCCTTGTCCTGGGCTGTTCTCTGGACTCAGTGCAGGAGGTGGGGG
>KN491846.1:7930-18626 GCA_000787155.1 Scartelaos histophorus
TCTGGGTAAAAATAAAGTGAGGACCGCTGCTCTAGAGCCCATCCCGCCTGTCTGTCCGTGCACAGGACCACCCCTGTCTATACCTGCAGCCACGATGAGCTTCATTTGACTGGAGCTGAACACTACAGGCAGCATCACACTCCCTTAGTCCTTCTTTATACAGGCTCGGACGTGTAAATGCATTAAAATGACATGAAGTTCCATTCATATGTCTATGCACAGTCTTTGTTCTACTTCACTTTTTGCTTCTAGTGGCTTTAATTATGGAATTACTCATATTTATTAATAATATTTTTGTTTACAGGCATTTAAAGGGTCTATATAGAAGGAGGGGTGGGTCTTTGCTACTGTATACCCACCATGCTGAGTCCAGAGGGGGATTATACGTTCAAAGCTGCGGCTTATTGCTTCCTGAGAATATGTCTGTATTTTAGAGGAGACTATAGAGAAGAGAGGGAGCAGTGACAGCGGCAGTATAAGTTAATAAAGTCGAGAGGTAAAAGAAACTCAGAATGATTTGTTGCTGCATATTGGTGCAGTAGGAGAGGCTCTTATAGGCAGAAGTGCACTTCTTCCTTCTCAAAGAAATGCCAGGCCAAGTCACATCTGTAGAGCACAACCACACTCATGTAGGGTAATTGAATAAAGGCGAGATATAGAAGATTAATGCCGTACTGCAGAACATTCTAGGCAAAGCAATACTATCGCCATGGAAACAAGCGCGTGAAAAGTTATAATTCTGTGTATGAATCTGTATATATTTGCTCTAAGCCACTAAGGTACTGAACAGGGACATTTGAAAACTAAAATAAAATGTAATTAGTAAACGACATAACTTATTTTAAAGGTACATTTATATTTTTTTAAAGGGATATTGCACATTAATCAACATTATGCAATCTAAATGTACCATCCATCCATCCATCCATCTTCTCCCGCTTAATCCGGCTGGGTCGCGGGGGCATTACTGCCCATTACACTATGCACCAGACCCAGACCCTATGAACCCCTCTGCAGGTGGTGAGCCCACAGGAGGGAGGAACTCCCCACTGGTCCCTTGTTGTACACTGTTCATAGGGTGTTAAATGTAATCTAAATGTACCAAAGTTAGCCAAATGAGCAAATCATCAGTATTACCCAAGTTTCAAATCACAAAATCACAAAAAGTTGCTATTAAATCCTCTCTCATGACTTCCTGGCTCTAAAAACCCTTGCTCGTATTCACATGCATGAGTTTCGGGCTGTGCACATCTTTATTACAGCTTTTTCAAATGGCTGAGTGGGGCTCGGGTGGCTTTTTCCACGGGATTGCAATCGATAAAATACAGAAAAGCGGACGCCGTTCAGATTTAACAAGCATCCGCAATGGAAAAACCAAAAAACACCAACAAAATTTGCTCATCTAGAAGAATAAAAGCAGGTGCCCCACTGTTAAAACGTTAAAAGGATTCGACATGGCGGATTCCAACATTTCTAAACAACACTAAAAGCTATAATTTTATCCGTAAGAAACTGTCATCATTACTGAACAAGTCATACTATATAAATCCCACTACAATTTCCGCAAGTATTCTCTTATCACTCCTTCAGTAACGTCTTGGAAGTGTTTGAAATAATAAAGTACATGTAATTATGCGTGAAACAGTTGTAGTTAATTAATATGCTATTTGCAGACAAGCACGTGTTTGGTTCGGGCGCACAACATAAAAATAGTCTCATTAACTTCACACAATAACGTGGAGCTTCACATCACTAATTACACAATATTTCCACACGCTGCTTATATTCGCTCTGCATTTACACAAAGTTAGCGCGGCGGAGACAACGCTAACAAGAGGAGGGCCGCTCAGGAGACCAACTAGGGATGTAACATATGCAAATCGCACTGTTACAATATTTATTACACGGAGAGGCGGGCCAGAGAATTATAGAAATGCTGTTTTTTCCTTGCCCTGATAAGATTATGGTGCAAATAAGTATTTCTAAAGCATTAAATGACTGATATTATGCTAAATCTGTCATGCAAAAGTCATGTTACAGCTGTTCCTCATCAAAAACATACCTGGAGTTGTGTTTTGTTTCAATCTCACTGTTTATTATTAGTTAGTTTACATTTCCAAAGCTCAAAATGCGCTTTTCCTCCTTGTGTTGTCATGAAGCGGTAGTTTTTGTGCAGTATATGGAGTTTAAAAACACAGTGGAGCATTTTCTGTATTACCACATGGCGTTGCAAGTTGGTACGTGAGAAGAACTCAGCTTAAATATCGTCACCTTCCTAAAATAATCGCCTAAGTCACTTTTTTCCTACGTTTTCTCTAGGCAAAAAAATGCCATACTTTCAATTTTGGGGGGAGTTTTTGTGTTTCCTGAAAAACCTGAAAAAATGACTGATGCAATTATTTTAGGAAGGTGTCGATATGCAGTTTTTGTGTGTTTGACATGTGGAAATGAAATAAAACACAACTCAAGGTAGATAATAATACTGAAACCAAACTTTAAAGCAGAATTATCCCCAAAAACGTATTCTAAATGTACAGTAAAAAACATTTCAATTGTGATTCATCTTGCAGCTCTACTTGACAATCCCACAATATTTGGTTACAGTTACGTCTTTACCGCCGCCTCCATAAGCCGTGCATAAAAACACACGAGCAGCCAGAAACACAAGCTGGTGACTCCCTCTGAAGCTCTTTCCCAATTTGTGTAAAACCATTTGTTTGTGCCTCGTCGCCATAAACAAACTGTCAGGGTCCATCTGTGAGCCTGTTCATTCACAGTGAAATAAGCCCTGTGTAGCCCGCGTATAATTGGAATACAGGATCTGACAGCAGCCCGAAAATGGTCTGTCCACGAAAACAATGGAGTGCACGTAAGAAGGAGCGGCAAATGAAGAGGAGTCAGACGCAGACTTCATCCACACCTCGTCTGTCGGGGCGTTTCACACCGAGGGGCTGGGCATTTCACACGAGCACCGGGCGTTTGACACGTTTCACGGAGAAGAAAAAGTCCAGACGACACAGGGACTGAAGAAAGGGAAGGATGTGACGGTGTGTGCAGCAGAGAAAGAGAAAGAGGGAGGAAAAAGCAAAAGAGTAAAGCGAAAGGAGACGGCTGTGGCGGGAAACGAGGATGAGGAGTAAACGGGAGGAAAGAGGGAGGAGGGAGACGGTGGGTACCTGAAGGAGGCAGCAGGATGTCATAGTCACTGGGCGTCTTGTTGGCGTTGAAGGAGACAGGAGCGCCCCTGCCACCCGACTCGGTGGGCACACCTGTCGAGAACAAAACCACACGTAAAACTTCAAGCAATAACGTCTACAAATGACACAGTGCACCTTTAAATGAGACGCTAGAAGAATAAAATGATAAGTAGTCATAGATACTTATTGTACTTCACAGTTTTACTCTATTGTGCCTCCTTTATAATGACTAAATGAAGCTCAATTAAATACAATCAATCACTTATAATACTGTCTAAATACAATACTAAATACTAAATAACAAATACTAATACAAATACAAGTAAATACTAAATACAATCAATCATTTAAATACTGTCCCACTTTAACTGTATGATTTTTAACTGCATGATTTTAAATGTATGATTTTAACTGTATGATTTTTAACTGTATGATTTTAACTGTATGATTTCAACTATGATTTTAACTGTATGATTTTTAACTGTATGATTTCAATTGTATGATTTTAACTGTATGATTTTAACTGTATGATTTTAACTATGATTTTAACTGTATGATTTTTAATTGTATGATTTTTAACTGTATGATTTTAACTGTATGATTTTAACTGTATGATTTTAACTGTATGATTTTAACTGTATGATTTTAACTGTATGATTTTAACTGTATGGTTTTAACTGTATGGTTTTAATAGTATTTAACTTGTTCATGTTGTTATAAAGTGACCTTGAGTGTCCAGAAAGGCCTAATGAATGAAAAAAAAAAGGGTTTATTTTTGACTTTACTTTTGACATGACTTCTGGGCGGCAGAAAAATGCCTATATTTATAATCAGTGTCCAGATGACGACCTTTGAAACTTTCCCCCCTCCATTTTGTGTTTTCATTTTATTCAGTATATGTTTATATTCTTACACATTCATAGTTAAATTATACTTATTTTTGACATATACAAATTGCATCTTTTCAGCAAGCTGTACTTTCCTCATTGTAAAACAAATAAAGGTTCTGCATCTTCTTATCTACATCTACAGACACAGTTTTGCATCTCAACTAAGACATAATATTTCCAAAAATTGATGTATTTCTATGATTTGCATTTGATGCTTCCCCTCCGTGTTGATACTGCCTTATTTTTCAATGATAGATACTTAACTACATAACAGTTTTTGTAACATAGTTTTACTCTAGTGTTGTACCTCCTTTAAAATGACTAAATGAAGCTCAATTAAATACAATCAATCAATTAAAATACTGTCTAAATACAATACTAAATACTAAACCATAAATACAACTAAATACTAAATACAATCAAGTGGCATATGACTCAGATTTAACTGTATGTGTTTAACTTTATGTTTTATAATATATTGTTGTGACCTTGAGTATCCAGAAAGGCGCATAAAAAATAAAAAGTAAATGTGTTATTATTTTTTTATTCCATTTTGACAGCAGTAGAAATGTTTATATGTAAGATGACGACCTTTGAAACTTTTCCCCCTCCATTTTGTATTTTTATTTTCTTCAGTACATGTATATAATCTTAAGTATATTTATTTTGACATATACAAATTGCATATTTTACCAAGCTGTACTTTGTACTTGTAAAACAAATAAAGGTTCTGCTCTCTCCTCTTCTCTTTTCTTATCTACATCTACAGACACAGTTTTGCATCTCAACTAAGACAATATTTCCAAAAATTGATGTATTTCTAAGAATAAATAACGTATGTTGATTCCTGTGGGTGCGATTTGCATTTGATTCTTTCCCTCTGTGTTGATGCTGCCTTATTTTTCAATGATGCAAATGTCTCTTGGAACGCTTTAATTTCAGTTTGTTTGCGCTGCCTTCAGGTGATAAAACTCAGTGATTGACAGAAATAAAATTTTCCAATATTTGATCCCCTTCAGCTAGAGAAAGGTTTAAAAACATACGCGCCGAAGATTTGAATAACTTTAACAGCCAAGAAAGGAGAAATGCATCATCTAGCCAGTTTTCTTAAAAGTTGGTGGCGCCGGTAGAGGAAGGGTCTTGTTTCCATGGAGACGTAACTCCTCTGCATGAAAAGTTTCACAGTATTTTGATTCACAAATGTTTTTATTGTCATTTGTAGCATGATTCAGAGTCTTCTTATAGGCCAGGAAATACTGAGTCCTAACACTGTAAGTGAGTGCAGTCGCCTCTCCACAGATCTGACATGTCAGCAGTTTGTCACCATGAAGATAAATAAGTGTAATGCTTCATTGTGGAACATTCCAGGTAAAGCACTAAGGCAGTTAGCCGACTGTCCTCCAGAAAACTCAGTGCACCTTTACGTTTTTGTACTGCTGCAACTCCAACAACAAAAACTACAACTACAACTATTATTACTACAACTACTACAACTACTACAACTACTACTACAACTACTACAACTACTACTACAGCTACTACTGCTACTACCACTACCACTACTACTACTACTGCTGCTGCTGCTGCTACTACTACTAATACTACTACTACTACATAATTTTTTTAGGTACCTGTACCACTACGATGGAAAAATGTTTAGGTGCCTGTACTACTAGTACTATGACTACGACTACTACTACTACAAGGATGGAAAAATGCTTTCTACTACTACTACTACTACAAGGATGGAAAAATGCTTTCTACTACTACTACTACTACTACTACTGCTACTGCTACTGCTACTACTACTACTACTACTACTACTACTACTACTACTACTAATACTACTACTACTATTACTACTACTACTACTATTACTACTGCTATTACTACTACTACTATTATTACTATTACTACTATTACTACTACTATTACTACTACTCTTAGATGCTTTCCATAGACAAATGAAACTAAAATCCAAGTGAGCCTGGGTACCTGGGTCTGGTCTGGTTTTCCTCTCCTCCACATGAGGCTCCGGGGACCCGTTCTCCAAGTGCCTAAACACAGCAGGTCGAATAAGTTTGACAGTGTGATGGGTATATTATGTCACATTTGTGCGTCGCCATGGTAACGGAGTGGGCGGACAGTACCTGGTGGGCACAGAGATACAGAGAGGGGCCTGGCTCAGACACAGGGTAGACGACGGGATCTGATATTCGTCTTCTGGTCTCTCCAGTCGGTCTGGTCTCTCCGGTCGGTCTGGTCTTTCTGGTCTTTCTGGTCTTTCTGGTCGGTCCGGTGCTCCTCGTTTTCTCTCCACCGCTGGGCTGCTGAAGGGGTTGGACGATCTACAAAAACAATATTTATTTTTCAGAATTAAACCAAAGCAAGAGCATAATCACATTTGCACAGAAATTAAAAACTGTAATTCCACCTTAAAAGATTATTTGAGTTACTATAAGCATTGAGTGGAGTTGCATTATAATATAGTGTAAAACTGCAACATGATTAAAACGGTTTTATCTTCACAATTATGTATTTATTTATTATTAATTAAGTACTAATTAATTAAATAATACTGAACACTTTGAAGCATTATACTGTGACCAAGTACTGCAATGTATTTATTTTATTTTAGCAAAGTAATTAATCTGAATACTTCCAAATAAAAGTGTAACTGTACTTGAATATAGCAACTCTAAATTAGTATTTTGAATATTTTTATCTCTTTTGTTGGTCTGTCTACATCGCTAAAGTGCCAAATACTCTGCTCCACCTTGTGATGTCATGCAGTGGTAGTTTTCAAGTTACACAGCAAAAACTGAAGGGGTAAAATTTCAGTGTAAAATATTTCAGAGTTGTTTTTTTTAAGTGTTATTTTAACTTTCTGAAAGTAAAATAAGGGTTTGAGTTGGGGTTATTTACGTTGAGTTGATATGGTGGACGTTAATTCAACTTCCTCTAGTGTTAATTCAGCTTCGCTTAGTGTTAATTTGGCTCCTCCCTCCCACCACTTCAATTTCCAGTGAGAGAACACCAGTTTGAACCAGTTTTGTGTATAATTTAATCTTAAATTAACTAAAATAAAATACAAAAATAAAAAATCTGTCTCTCGTTTCGCTAAATCAGGATAACCCTACAAAGAGTGATCCGTTTACTCTCAAACTGTCTCTCGTTTAGCTAAATCAGGATAACCCTACAAAGAGTGATCCGTTTACTCTCAAAATGTTAACTCGATTTTGGGGTTAAACAGGAACTTCGGTCCAGTTACTTAAATGAACTGGACTCAGATAAACCCTGAGAAAATGTTCAAACTGATTCTGTGAGAGTCAATTTTAACACTTCACTTTTTGCTGTGTACATTTTACCTTTTGCTCCGCAGAGATTGGCAATTTCAGAGCTGAAATCATCTAATTACCGTGTTTTTGGGGCTATAAAGTGCACCGGATTATAAGGCGCAGTATCAAATAATATGTCAGTTGTGTCATTGTCCACACATAAGGAGCATCGGATTATAAGGCGCAATAAGAGAAACAAGTTGTAGCTAACACAAAAATACAAGTTTAACAGTTGGTGATTTGGGCATCAAACATGCCCGGATCCCTCTCAACATTGTTCAGTTTTAACACTAAAATACAAAACCTGAAATCTGCATGGTAATGGTGGCATTTTGGGTCCTTGTACAGCACACAGCAGAACTACCGGTATGTTGCACAGTCGCCCTATATGTCGCCAACATATTACTCCTCCTGACTCGCCCACTAATACGTTATTAGACTAATGTGGACAACATCAAATCGGTTGGAGGTTAAACACAACCAAAGGTCACACATAAGGACACTGGATTATAAGGCCACTATGGATTTTTGAGAAAATTTAAAGATTTTAGATGCGCCACTGGATTATGGCCACTATGGATTTTTGAGAAAATTTAAAGATTTTAGATGCGCCTTATAGTCCCAAAAATACGGTAATTTGACAACACAGTGGAGCACTTCCTGCATCACACAGAAAAGAACTCAGACTAAATATGCAGGATATCTGCGTTAAACATGTGCAAGCAAAAAAAAAAAAAAAAAACACAGCTCAAAGTGTGTTTTTGATAAGGAAACGTTATTTAAAAAAATTCACTAAATGGTGAAAAAAAGGCCCTTTAATAGAATAACTCATAAACTGATTGTGCGTCATGGGGGTTGAACATTCTGGCATTATGAGAGAACATGTGTTTGGAGGCCGTCATAATGAGGAGCTGCACAGGGCAAAGTACAGTAACTCCTCTGGTCAGTCGAGTGAATGATTACACAGGCAGGAGAACAGGCAGTGCTGGGGCTGTATAATTGCTTAGTTTCAACTCAGAGCCACAGAAGCATATTGGAACACAGTGTTTAGTCAATCCATTCTGAAAATAAAGCTTTAGAAATCTCCCCGGACAAATAACAGTTTAAATCTTCGAGAGCCCCTTCATAGCCTTTTTCAAATCTATCTTTTGTTGCGTTATGAACATGCTGCAAGCGCAAGGTGATTGACTGTTGTAAGAATTTGCTGAAGTAAATTGAGGTTTTAAGTGCGAACGCAACTGGAGTATGAAGTATTAGACGGGCTTTTGTGCGAAAACCAATTTGTTCTCACGCTGTCGAGATCCTATAAAACTCTAAATTGACTCTTGTCTGTCTTGTCTACATCTCTAAAGCTCAAAACGCTCTGTTACACCTTGTGATGTCATGTTTTAAAGTAAACAGCGACCTTTTATCTTTAGTTCAGAAGAGTAATTCCAGGTCATCCAAATGTTTCAAGTGAAGATATGTGGAGTTTAAAAACACAGTGGAGCCACATGACACAGAGTCCTGCACGGGTCTATTTTTGGACCCGGACCCATTAACATTCCCCCCGTTAACCGCCCGTACCCGAGATAAATCACACACAAAGCCGCACCTGAATATAAGCCGCACCTGAATATAAGCCGCAGGCGTCCACGTCTTCAGGAACGTTTTCAAGTTCGGGCCGTCTGCGTTTTTTGCCTTTTATTGCCTTGAAAGTGTCATATTTTTGCATTGAGTCAGTTCGTCGCCTCCGTCTCACCATTGACTCACTGATGCAGAGTTACGTGCAGCAGCTCTACGTCCGTCTTTGACAAATCAGTCGCCTTTAGCTTAAAAACTGAATCATCTGCATTTCTTTGTGTGTTTTCCATGAGGAGGGCGTGTGCATGAAGTTCAAAATAACTCATCAAAACACAGAAGTTATGCTGGGAAAAATTGGCGTGGTCGCTGTTAAGTGACGTAGTTTAAACTGTGTAGTTTTGTACATGATAGTGTAATAAACATATATGTGTATAAAAAGTTTCAAAAGGAGCTTCCTGGACCTCCAGAGGATAATACACAGTAGAAAAAACACAGTGGAGTCTTTGTACTTTTATTACTGAGTTGTATGTATTTTTTCTGTTTTTTTGTGTACATGTGAGTGTTTATAGATTGTATATATCCTTCACATGGTTCTAACACTGCCCTCTTGTGGAGTGTCTCAGGTAGTGTCCACAGGTGAGTCTCCACACCTTCTCTTCCAGGTGGAGCCGCCCTGTTGGTGGTTTCTTGTATTTAACTCACATGGTTCACTCAGAATTTTGACATGCCGTAAATTAATAAAGGCATTTTATTCAATCGGTGAGTGCCTTGGATTTTTTGCATCTTTAAACATATATGTGTATAATATATATTTGTATATTGTAGATTTGATCCACCTGACCCGCCCGTGTGTGATCACTACCCGCCCGTAAAATTACAGGATTACAGGTTAAAACCCGCCTGTTTCAGCAACTATTATATACACGACCCGGTGCAGAACTCAGTCTTAATATGCAGGGTTTGTGTGTTAAACGTGTGTGAATGAAATCAGACACGACTCCACGTCTGTTTGTGATGAGAGACGCACTCAACATTATGACACAGATCAGCAAATATCAAACACGGGCCCTTTAACTGGAGCTACATGCACAACCCAGACACATTATCTTGTACATTAAATGGGCTGTTCTCCGTACACAGGGGAAGCCATGTCACTCACCATAGCCACGATACTTTACAAGAGCGAACAGTGTCGGGAGGCGCAGAGCTTCCCCCGGTGGGCTAGATGTTCATCACATGTGACAGCTCCATCCCCTGCCTGGGAACGAAGCCTGATACACACAGAGACCTAATCTAATTCAGACCGCGGCTAAAAGGCTATTAGCTGAGCAGCCATCATTTTTCAAAGCTGTTTCAAACCAGGACTTCTCCCCAAGGCTACGAGATTTCACTGGGAGAAAGTGTCTGTCGGAAACCACAGTGGGGAGGAAGAGGAAGGTACAACTTAGGGAGAGAGAAGGATGCATGGTGAGATCACTTTGAACAGAAATGTGTTTCAGCCCAGAGTATTGAGCACTAAGAACAGGCTACGTGTGGAACTAAGGATTAGCACAGGACTGTCAGGATTTAGATTTTGCAGTGGGATATATTGCTGAAGAAAATGTAGACGATAAATGACAATATTAAAACTAATTAATTTTAATTCAGTTCATTTTGAGCAATATAATTAAATTTTAATTATATTTTAATTTTAATTTTAATTTAATTT
>KN491847.1:0-15003 GCA_000787155.1 Scartelaos histophorus
GTTAAGGTTTAGTTTCTGTTCCTAGCTTTACAATTTTGGACATGATTCATTCACTCCATACTCTGTGGTGGTAAGATATTTTATGTGGTTACAGCTGCCCTGGGGCTGACTGACAGAAGTAAGGCTGCCAATCTGCATCATCAGCCCCTTCAACCAACATGCACACACACAACATCATACTTGGCAATGTGGGTGAAGTGCCTTGCCTAAGGACTAGCAACACGAACGAGGCCCAACCCTGCTTAGTTTCTGAGATCAGACAAGATGAGGCTTTGACAAGGAGGTTTTGGCTTTAATCTGTAGCTATAGGACATGTCCTTGATGCTGCTTATTTGAAGGTATTCTCTTGCTTTACATCTCTCAGACAAAGTATTAAAAATAAACTGGTATAGAATAAATCAGCGTGCAGAAAAATATGTGTGCGGATAAGCATGCGTTGTAAGAGGGAGGAAGAGAAAAAAGAATGCAGGTTAGGTCTCTAAAGATTACTGCGTGAAGGTGGTCTAGGCAGCGCAGCTAATTATCCATGACATTACTGAATAAGCTGTTCTGCTTGCTACATTTTATTAAAAAGGAGCAAGAGACTGCGTGCCTTAATTCATTATTCATTGATTTTAATGGATATTTCAGTGTGAAAAAGACAGGGAGGAGGAAAGGAGCTGTCCACTCTCCGAAACTCAAATAAAACCAGCGATGACTGACCTATGAGCATTGAAGTTAGTGTTTGGTCATTCTTTGGACTCGTTAAAACTGTTATATGGAGGATACTGTGTATGGGCTTGGCAATATTATATCCTCGTGAAATATATTGAATTTTTGAGAGACAATATAAAATAATGAATCAAATTAATATCATGGTTTGATTTGCAGAGAAACCGCATTTAAACCACTCACTGACTATGCAGGTTTTGTAGATAAAACAGATAAAAAAACATTACACAGTGCAAAAATAACACTTAAATATGTTAAACAAGTGAACACTCTTAGCATCAACACTGGGAAATAGCATCAGTTTTATCCTAATTTTACTTTCAGTTTGATCATTTTCACAAATCTTGTTGACAAATAAGCACCTAGTGAAAATAAAATAAACTTCAACGTCATAATTTAGCTCATAAAAATTGTAGAGTAGAGATAGAATAGAGTACATGTTATAATGTCAAACAAGTAACGGACTAAAAGGTTTTGTATAGACAACATGACAATATAAGCTTCCATCATCAAATCCCTCATTGTGGGACTGACAGGAGCAATAACTTACAAAATTCCTAATAACTCTTGAGTATGACAGGAGGTAAATGTACGTGGGATTATGCCAGATACTTTTGACTTGCAGGTGAGATCTCTGAGCATATTGTGGAGCTCTCCTCGGGCCCCTGAGGCAATCCGCTCTCACAAATAACTTTAAACAGTAAAAACACAAGTGCACTCTCTGGAGCCGAGAGTTGGAAGGAAACATGGTATAAGGAGGGTTTTTGTTCTGAACAAGCATAGTCTCAGACCTCCAGCTGTGAGGGTGGAAGTTCTAATCCCTTCATTTGTTCTTCTCCCTCTGCCCAACCACACACACTGATCTAGTACACAACACAGGGTAGACTCTGTGTAAAGACTTTGCATTGTGGGGTGAAAATATGAATTATATGCCTTTTATATTGCAGGATAGATTTTCATGAAGGCACTTTACAGTTGGTTAAATATGATAAGAATGAAATGTAATGCGCTTCTCCTATTTAAAATTATACTTGTGAAAACTGTGCATAAAACTTCGATTACATTATTTTAACATATTGCCTACGAGGTGCTCCTTTATTTGGTTTGATTTAGACTCAAATTAGATTGTGTTTGCTATTATAACTACTGTTTTATGTATTAACACCTATTCTTTCCTGTCAATGCAAAAGCCCTGTGTACTATCCATAAGAGTCCTCATAGCAGTATTAGAGTTACACTGAGTACATGGGGGTGCGTACTCCGTGTGAATCCCTGCTGCACAGTGAGCTGGGGGAGCAGATGTTCTACTGCGTCTTGGGGATGCCAGCGTGAATTAGAGAAAGCTGCTCTGCCTCCTCTAAATGTTTCATGATGTTTACCAGGCTGTTTGTTCAGAGTGCACATCCACAGAAGACCACTCCCACTGGCACCCATGGGAGCTGGGAGTGAAGGGGGCGAAGGGGGTGATGGGTGTCGGGTGAAGTCTGAAGAGTGGAAAATTGCATCTCTTGATGTGGGGAAGTTCTGTCATTTCCTGAAAAAAATGCAAAAAATAAACCCTTCTACACTTGTATGATGTTTGTTTTATGTTTATTACATAAGTATAGCACAATATGAATTTTCTACAAAACACTATATAACTTAATATAACATATTTTAAAAGAGTGCAGTTCTCAGCCATAGTGTATCTTGTTAAGTTTGTCAAGTATATAACCCATCACACGCACAACATACTCCAATTGTGTTTTGATTATTATATGAAGTCAGATATTCTGTTGAAGTAAATATAAATGATAAAAGATATTACAAAATTACATTACATTACATTATACATTGCACTGTTAACTTGTAAATATTTATTGTATTTTATATTTATATATTGTACAGTTTTGTGTTTGTGTTGTCTCCCCTTCCCAGGACTACAGATGGAAATTAGCTCTGAGCTACAATCTGGTACAAACATCTCTGCCATTGTGCTTAATGTAATTGTACACTGTCCTAATAAGCCAATAAATAAATAAATGAATAAATAAATAAATATTACTGAATCAAAACCATAAAGCAGAATTATCCATAAAAAATATTCAATATGGACTGCTGTTAAAAAACATGAGCAGGAAAATGGCATAATGCAACACTTTAGTAATTATATATTATAGTTTTAGGTCATAATTCAAATTTGATCATATAGCAGAAAAAAAATAATCAAAAAGCCCTCAATAGTCATGAGAAATATTGATCTCCACAAATGATTGTTCCATCTACCATATTTTGGATGATAAGTCCAAATTATTGTAACAAAACATTTATACCCAAAAATACATTATAGTTTGGGTCTGTGAACTGCGGTTGACTTTCTCAGGTTGATAAATGTGTGGCTTAGACACTTGGATGGATGTACACACACGCACAATAGCTTCATGTCATGTAGAGAGTGTATACCATTCATGGTGAAGGACCTCAAAGACCCACTCTCATCAAATAACATAAGCCATGGTTATTGATCAAGTTTTCATTATGAAAACGACATGGCGAGTGGCCAAGCACTAAAGCAACATAGACATAGATTAACAGTGCTTATGTTACAAAAAGGTCAAAAGTCTACTGTGAAGAGGAAGTCTGCTCCTGGCAAGTACAGTAAACTCTGAAGTACATTATACTAATAATAGAGGCTTCAGCTGTATATAAAAAAAAAAATAACATGTGCATTAGAGGATAATTATGAGATTACCTCCCAAAACAAGTACATAAGAGCACAGAGTTCAGAGAGATGAGTTTGGTAAAGAGATACACAGTCAGGTTTCAATCAGATTAATCTGACTCCACACTTAAATAACCAGCTCATAGTTGATCGTGTCCTGCAGCTCGTGAACATAAAGGGAAGTAGACTTGGCAAAACAGATTGTCCGCCCTCCCTTTAATAATGGAGACTGGTAAGGAGGGCATTAGTATTCTAGCCTATAGCCGTATCTTTCTTCCTCCCTCTGTTCTTAAACTGCGATGTTGGCCAAATATTTCCTATATAACTTGCCATTTTTCATCTTTAAACAATCCACCCTCACAACCCCACCTCTCTTCTTCTTCTTCTTCTCTCTTTCCTTCTTTTTTATTTGCCGCACTCCTAAGACGCTGTTTAAGATGATAATTGACATTCCCCGACAAGATCAGTGCTGACCTGGAAGTGAGCGGGGGGAGCGTTTAGTCGGTGGCGGGCTGAACAATGGCCCCCGCTGTTCCACTGGTAATTACACCCAGGGCACGAATCGGGCTGCTGCTTATTGAATTCATATCAAATAAAAACTCCCTCTCTCTCTTGGAAAGGAGAAAGAAGTGCTTATAGGACCTTTTGGTAGCATAGAAAGCCCTAGCTGCTTCTTCCCCAACCACCATTCTTTCTAATTGACTTATTCTGTCATTTTTGCTTCCTTGCTTGATCTGGTACTTCCTTTTGCTCTCATTGGAAGTCTGCTTGCCCTCTAAGCGTTGTCTTTTTCTTTTCTCGCGGTCAAATGTCAAGAGTTTCTTTTATGAGATCCTTTGGCAGTTCAAAAAGCTTGGTTCTCCGGAGTATCACGCACTTTTCTTTCTAACTCTGCAGCCACTGTATATGTCTGCAATTTTCCCCTCCAAAACCACTCATTTTATTTGTCCTTGTTTAACCCCTGACTTAGCTTCTGTGTTGCCAGATTGAATACGCCATTTTCAGTTTTTTTTTCACTAAACTTGACAATTTTATTCCTTTTTATTCATTCTTGCATCTGGTTTTGTTAGTGCAAGACACCACATGACACGTCGTTTTGCTTCAGATATGTATTGCACTGCAGTGGTTTTTCAGTTCCTCTCCCGGCCACATGGGGGAGACATAACCTTACACTAATCCACCCATCCTCCAGTGCAGATCATTTTCCTGTGCACTTTTCCCGCAGTTCCCTGGTCGCCAAATCCTCCCATGGGGTCTCGCCTTTATTTTTCCTCTTCTTTTTCTTGTTCTATCCATCCCTCCATTATACCCCTTACCCCTCCCCTCAACAGCACTCACCCCACACTCCTTAAATCAGCCGGGATAAAAACAGATGCCGGATTGAAATGTCACAAGCGTATCTCAAACTGCCAAGACATTAACCTGTTCACCCTTAGGTGCCTTGCTTTTCTCCACAGGGGCGGTAGGGTTTGGACAGGGTGGGGGGGATGGGGAGGAGAGGGGGCCGTTGGGGAGGGAGGCTGGAGAGCTGGCGGAGACTGAGAAGTACTGGCATTGATTAAGAGCCCTGGGTTACAACGTGAAGGGTGATATACAGACTTCAACATGTGGGGGGTACAGGTAGCCAAAAGGGTGTGTGACAGGGGAGGAGAAAGACATGGATTTGTATTGAGGCTGTTGAATAATAACCGATCTATTGATTCAATTAAGTCAACCGGAAACTACTTAAATGTCCCTATTCATTCTCCATTCATCCGTAGACGCCCTTTGGCATTATTTCTTGCTTGTCATTGACCTTAAGACCTCTACACCCATTTTGTATAAATATAGGTCATGCAGTAGCAGTTCGCCCCATGACGCTTTAAAGTAGATGGTAACAGGTTAAACTTCAGGATAGATGACCTTTTTACTGCTTTGAAATGCATAATGGATCATATATTAAATGATTTTTGATCTTGAAGAAAATGTACTATGTAAGTATATGAGCTACAAGTCAGTACAGCTATTTACAAATACAAAAAAACCTTGAGAAAGCCATACCAACCAAACATACCGAGTTTATAAAGGAAGGCCAACGATATACTTTTGTGATATGTAAATGTTTATCCCAGTGAAAAGAGACCTTCAGGGCAGAGTACTAGTTTTAATAAAATAATTGTTGCTTACAGTATGTGCTCAGTGTCTCCATTTATTCACTCATCACATTCATAAACGATGGTGAGTCAAGTCTTCTAGTTAAAAGTTTTGTACTTTTAACAGAGGCATAGTCACCCAATACTATGGGATTCTACATACAATTACTAATGAGTATGTATATTGTGTGAGTCAGTATAAAATTTTTACTTTATTTAATTAAAAGTTTTGTTCTAAATTTAAAACATATACTTCCAATATTGTATTTTGATATCTATTTATTTCTATAATATCTACCTGTGTATATAGCATTAGCATTGCTGTAACTTGGCACCAGTGGTTAATGTTTTGTGTGTTGTCCCTGTACAAATCAAATAATCACATAGTGGTATATGATTGGTATGTGACATATATTTTAAAACATGGTTGAACAAAAGGTTGAAGTTTAGACCGGTCAGGCGCCAGTCCGCAGTGTACAGAACACACTGACTACACAGGACTGCACGGATACGTCGGAGTGGGGCTGATTTGGCTGATAGTCTGATAAATCCTCTGCTCGCTCTCAGTGCCTGTCATAAATCTTTCATTGTTGCTCTTGTCTCCACCATCTCTCTTCTCTTATTTATTTATTTGTTCTCTCTCTCTCTCTCTGCAGCCATTCCATCAGCTGTGTGCCCAACAATAGCATGAAGCAGAAATGACTGCAGACCACAGGGGCAGATCTGGCAAAACAATAGCTACAAGTTCATCAACACAGTCAAAGTGTGTGGCTTCAAAATGAATGGACTTGAACCTTCAATGCTGGACAGAAGTGCAATGCAGAGGTACATTTTAAAAAAAGTGTTATAATGAGATAAGATGGAACAATAAAGGTAAAGTTTAATTTGCTCTATTGTTTACTGGCATCACTGAGGAAAAGAAGGAAATAGTTCTTGTTTTATGCATTTAGAAACAGTGTTGCAATATATTAATATATTTTCAGACCAATTAAATCAGTATAATGAATTAGAAAGCCCTTCAATATTTAGTTAATTATACTGAAATGTTTGAAAATGTGTTGTTGCTTTAGTAAAATTGTACCTCAACTGAACAGCCATTGGGAAAGTATAGTTTCTTATCTTTGTACCAGATTTTACAGTCTTAAAAACTTGAAAAATGTAACTAGTTCATTTTAAATGCTTTACAGTAGTCCAAGTATTCTCTGCAGTTAGTTCATATGTGCTTTTTACAACTTTCAGAGACCAAAGATTGCCATGTTAAGGCTAACAAATAGAATGTAAGGGTGCACTTCCTGATTCTAGGCCAATATAGCATTCTATAATTAGATGCTGACAGCACACAGCTATTTCATTTTGATATCAAAAGCTGCTTACACAATATCTCTACTGAGACATGACAAATTTTGCTGAAATGGTCAATCAGGCAACATCCCTTAAAATGTGTTGGAAAATAAGTATATTGCATATTAGCATACCTGATTTTGAATCCATCCTTACCCACTCCAATCATATCAAAATATTTCCTTTGTTAGAGGCTTTTACTCACCCTGTCTTCTACCCCCTCCTCACCCTTCTGCCTAACTTTACCTATACGTCTCTTCTCCCCTGACATGGCCATAAATCACAGACATAGAGGCTCTGTTTGCGTTGGGGGGTAATTATATGTGCCGTATGTAAGCGCTCTGGCCGTGATGAATTAGCTGCCCTTAAATAGGCCACTCCTGACTGACGCAGATGGCACCGGCATCAGCCACCCTGAGCAGGTAGCTTTGAATCAGGTAAATAGCAGCGAGAGTGAGTGCAGATGAAGAAATTAATTATATACGACAATGCGGAGAGGCAATCACAGCTGTGGGGGGGAAAGTTGTTGTTTTTGGCTTAATTAATTATCTGTGTTTTTTGTACACACATTGGTCAAGATATTTATTTTTTACTTTGCTTATTATTTTTGCTTATTTGTTCTCAGAAGGTCAACCATAGCCTCAGTCAGCTTTGGTCCTGTTTGAGTCACAGTTTTTTCATGATCTAGACTAGTCCAGGTTTAGTCCCATCACTTTTCTACTCAAAGCACCTTGTGGATTGTCAAATTTTTATGGATTTTATGGAGGAGGGTGAATTGTCCTGCCCAATGACACAATAAAAATACAAACTGAGGAGCAAGGTTTGAATCACCAATTGTACATCATATTAGTTTGCAATACAACACTAAACTAACTAATACTAATACTAATACCACTACTAATACTAATACTAATACTAATACTAATACTAACACATAAGCATTTCAAGTGTTTCCAAAAGTTATGCTTTTCTGAGAAATCAATTATAACAATTTCATCCTCTAGTCAATAGCAAATGACATGAAAATGATCTTGACTTTGACTGGCGGAGTGGTTTCTAAAATTAATTAATACTTAATAGGACTACTTTCTCAAATGTGGAGTATCAAATTCAATGTATTTTTAATAACTGAGGCAAAGTGTGACTCTCATTAAAATGCAGCCAACAAAATGAGTCTCCAGTCTTAGGACAATGGCATTTAAACCGAGACAGAAGCCTGCAGAGATTGCCTGGCTTAAGCGGCCGTTTGCCTGCCTCTGTGCCAACCATTGTAGTCCCTCTGCTGAAAAGTGATGTTCTGTGTGTTCCAAAACACCATGACAGAATGCTCTATCGTCTCGTGTCAGCCCGCCAGACAGCCGCCTAGAAGGAAAGAGAGCGGGAATAATGTGGCCGAACCCAGGAATATGAAATGAGGAGAGAGGGAGGAGATGGAGGAGGCCTGGGAATGAGGGAGGAGAGAAGAAATACATTTATCTTGGGCCATATGAATCTCTGCTCCATCCACACCTCCGCTGTAGCTACCCCTGATATGTCCATGCATAATGTTTTTCTTCATCACCAGATAAGGCGCGGTAAAAGCTGTGAGAGGAAAAAAAAGATGGTGAGCTAAGTAAGGGGCATCAAAGGTGGGGGATGTGTATGGTGGACAAAGTAATACATATGGGACTGTATATGGGGAAGGGACATGCAGCTGTTGGAAAACATATAACAACATGTAACTGCATTATACCAACCAACCTCTTGTTTTGTTGTATTTCAGTATACTTTTAGATGGTTTATACAATGTGTGTAATTTTATTTAAACCATAATTACCTTACTATCTATACCAAAGTTACTAAGCCGGAATCATTGTTAAATATTAGATACAAACTATCAAATTAATACATATTGTCCTATATTACACATAAGGGTTTTTGTGAGCTTTAACTCATAATATAATGTTGTTACCTCATCAAAAACACACCCAGAGTTGTTTTTTGTTTCATTCACACCTGTTTCAGTAACTTCAATACTAGTCTGCCTGCATTCCCATAGCTCAAAATTCTCTGTACAACCTTGTGATGTCATGTAGTGGTAGTTTTCAAGTAAATATCTATCTTTTCCCTTTAGTAGTTCAGTTGGCAATTACAGAGGCTGAAATGATCCAAATTATTGTTTTTTTTACCATGTGAGTGAAGGACTTTGTGTGTTAAATGTGTAAAAATGATACCAAACAACTCCAGTTTTTAGATAAAGAAACAATATTATACCATAGATTCAATGTTACGCATACTTTAGGCTTTCCAGTAGTTGTAGGACCTACATGTACAATAGTATTTCACATTTTGTACCTTGGAATAATGGTGATAATGTATGAAAAACATTTTTTTGCAGTCACCCGAAAAGTATTAAAAACACAAGGCCATATAAATGCAGAGGAATATTTGCCTTTTCGGTAGGTAATTTGTCTACGCCTGAATGAAAGTTTATTCTACTCCTGGTATAACTTTGAATATGCTCCATTTCTACAACAGGCTTACAAGCTCCAACATGTTGATTTAGCACAATATAAAAGGCAGTTTTGACGTACTCCTGCTGTGCCCCCAACACCCATGTACACACCTCCAGAGCTGGATATAGGCCAGTGCCACTGCTCTGGTGGTCGCCATGACGATATGACACATAGAGGACATTTTCTTTTTTTTTTATTTCATTATTTTTTTTTGCCACCTACACTTTCTTTCACACATAATACGACACGGAGGTCACTGTAACGTTTGGACCTGCCGCTGTAACTGAGCCACAACACGCACGTTCTTCCGGTCTCTACTTGTAAAGCATTCCCCCCTTACCTTGAGGACCTATATCACCTCTCTCCTCGGTCGGGCTCCGGCACCTCTGTCCCTCATCACCCTTCCTCGCTCTCTTTCCCCCTCGCTCCCTCGCTCTCTCACCGCCGCCTTCTTGTCTCATTGGCTCCGGCCCCGTACCTCTCCGCGGAGGTGTGTGCATTTCCAGCTGGTGTGTGCCATGCTCCGATGCCTTGCTGCTGCTCGGTAATGGCTGCTCTGGCCAAGGGAGCAGCTGGGGGCCCGGGCCTATCCCAACGCACGTTCGCACATACGGCGATACTACAAGCTCGAAAAAAGGGAAAAGACCTAGAAACTCAGCGTTCATCCCAGTCATTAGCATACTGCCCGTCGCTCAGAGAATATACCGGCAGGTGAGGCGGGGGAGGAGGGGGTAAGCTCGGGCCCAAAGCTCTCTCCTGCAGCTCCGGGGATGGCTTTCACTGTGATGGCCGGTGGCGTGGGTCCAATCCCATCAAACCAGAAAATAGCAGAGTGCAGAATGTAAGTGTGGGTATTTGAGTTCACTGGTTTTCATTTACATTCATTTACTGTGTTATTATCTCCAGGCCAATCCAGCCACAAACCGTAACAGTTATACTCAAATATGCATGTACTTGTAATTGTTTTAGGAAAGGTCATGAATCAGGCTTTACATTCAATTGTGTTTTGTCTTTGTGCTTGTAAAATAGCTAAACAGAAACATTCTTTCACGTTTTAATACCCAAGCAGCAATACAAAGTAGTGAGTAATGTATAGTAGTATTTGGGAAACTACAACCTAAGTCATTTTAAGAGTCCAAACATAGCACTAGTTTTATAATTTAATGTATAAAAGAACAAAATAGAGTCTGGTATTTGCAAAGGATAGACCAAAAAATAAACTGATACTTTGCAGCTGTCATCAACATTCCCTAGGGGTGTGATGCTAACTGTAGGCTCTATTGTGTCTATTACTCAAGTTAGATTTTAAACTGTCTGAACAAGTTAAACAAGTTCCTCATTGATCACAGGTTCCTAAAAATGTGTTATTTAGATTCATTTAGGTTTTTTTTTTGTTTTTTAACCAAAATCTGTCTGTTTGCTAATGTGTGCATTGTGTCACCATGGTAACTCCTAGACATTCCACCATAGAGATACATGTAAAACACCTCCAGCATGATGTCATTGTATCACAGGTATCAATACATTTCAAAACTGGCTTGATGGTATATTTTAGTTTATTGAAAATTATCTTTACCTTTACTATGTACGGCATGGTCAAAATGGTCTGAGCATTTTATCATTATTTCATCATTTCATATTTTCATCATATTTTATCATCATTATTTATTTTATTTTCATTTGGTCTGAGCTTTTTATCCAGAACTACTGATTTTAAGAGGAAGCACAACTCTTCACACGCAAGTCTACAACCTTTTCATTCCAAACCCTGTGGCCCATGCAAGCATACTTTATATAATAAGAGAAATATTAAAAGGCCCAAATCATAAGATGCAATAGCTGAGAGTGGAGAGCGCAAAATAAAGAGGATTGACCACCCCAAAGATTTTGCAATGAATGAGAGAGGAGTGAGAGAGCAGAAGTACAGCAGGCTCTGAAATGAGAATATGAGGAACAAAGGCAGAGCATGAAAAGTATCTGAAACATAGAGTAAGATTTGTATGACTAAGCGCCACAGATTAATTACTATGATAAAAAGATGGATCATGGACTCACATAAAATTTACTGCTGTCAGGTAGTAGTATTGCAGAGTATAAATGTGATGTGTGCATGTGGTAAGAGGCATAATGGTGCATATTTGCAGTAGTAGGAGTAGAAGCAGTAGCAAATAATAAGTAACAAAGAAGAAGAAGAAAAAAGAGCACATTTCAATTTGGAAAGAACTTTTCAATTTCAATTTTTTAAAGTTTTAAACAAAACTTAAAAATGTAACAGCATGAGTAAACTTGTTTGAAAACAAGGCAGAATTAACCTTTAAATAGAGCCCAGTCTTTTGCAAACCAAGTGCCTCCGGTGGTGCTGCTGCATGGACACTTTTTGTTAGTTGTGCTTTCTGAGAGAATTTCATTGAAAAACACGTATTGTTGCGTGATTTTCTTACATTATTTCTTTTGGATTTCAGTCATTTACACCTGTTTAAGTTGAATACTCGTAGACCACCAGTGAGTACCCTAATACTAATGGGACTTCTTTATAGCTACTAATTACTGCATGACATAAAGATATACTCAGTACTGTCAGGACAACCATACATTCTTTATGGTAAGTTTCCTTTATTATCCTTAAGTAATTATAGATGTTATGCCCACTATATATAGTTAAAACCCATTATATCAATATTAGCCGATTAGCTTTGCACCTTGTACAGCATTACAGTGGAATTACTAAGGCTTATTCCAGCCTTCTCCAATATTATGGTTGTCACAGGAACTCATCTGAAATGTCAAACCCATAGTGTCTGTTAAGAGACCTCCACTGGACTCTGAAACCTCATTAGAGCCCGCTATCTGAAACAATAACACTGTCATTTATGACTTAATGGGGAGACCCTGCTTTAACTACTAGAGAATAATTTGGTATGGAAATAGTCCTACAAGGCAGTACAGTTATAAGAATGATTTTGAGTCTTTTTTTCTCAATGCAAAGAAAATGTACTACTACTCCTGTTTCTTATATTACTACTGTTACTGCTGGTGGTGGAGGATGAACCAAGTGACAAAGATTTTTTTTTTTAAGTAATGATTGCACCATTTAGGTCAGCATACAACTAAAAGTACTCTTCTATAATTGCTACTTGTACTACTAATAGGCATGATACCATTACATTGTTAACAATTTATGAAGTTAAAAATATTATCTCACTAAAATAATATGTGCAAAATGAAACTAAAAAAAAATGTAATACAACATCAAAATGCATTAGAACCCATTGTCTTAAACACATTCAAATAAGTAGTAATTTTGGTTATTCTCACCTCTTCAGTCATAGTAAAAATTGATTTTTCAGCCCTTAAGCCCTTAAAAACCACTTCTTCCTTCTAGCTTCATTAAAGTCTTCTCACACCAAGGAAAAGACAATTTCAGAATAACACAATTTAATATTTCATTATCACTTTGTACACTGGCCGCTTTATTTCCATTGTCTCCTTCCTTGGCTTTACACAAATATCCAATGCATAAGTTATAAACCCACTTGTCATGTGATTACAGCATGTCTCTTCTCTCTCTCTGGCCCATTCCCTGCCTCTTTTCTCTCCGTGTCACTTCTCTAATAGCCTCTTTCTCTTACCCCAACCTCTTATTCCTCCTCTCCTCCTATCATTTTGGTTATCATTTTCTTCCCTTTGCCTCTCTATTACACCGCCTCCTCCTGTAGCCCTCCGCAGGTCTCTCCGCCCGACTCTGCACGGGCTACCGGGGTGATGTATGGTCCCTGTCAGCGCTGGAATCAATGGGATGCCCGTTGTTTTAATTTAGCCCGGGAGCACAGCGCATCCAGATCCTCAGCGTCAGAGAAGAGCGATGGCGTTGGCCTTTCTCTCTACGTTTTTTTTTTAAGTCCCCCTCTCCTCTGTCCGGGCCTGCTTTGGGGGCATTGATCAATGCTTAGACCGAGAACGAAGATCCAGACATTACCAAGTGGCCCACCGCATCGGAAGGCGACAGACTGGATCACCTCTCAGCTTTTCAACTGATAACATCGTCTGGGTTTATGTTGATGGAAAGTGCGCCGATCCGACTAGCTGAAAGGCCTATTTGTAAGCTATCGGGAACAAGACCAGGGGTTCTCTTGAGTTGAACATAGTGACATACAGTAAATAGTTATATCTATGAATAATACTTAATCTGTTTTTTCCATTTGATTTTTTGATACTTCTGTAGCCACACCTGCCTTGAGGTAAACTGACAAAAGTCTGCCAATCTTCTCCAAAGGCGCCTCTGACCAGCACAAGTCATCACATTCATACTAAACTAAGTTGGTGAAGTGTCTTGCCCAAGGACCCAATACATTCAGTATGGAAAACTATATTATTGTTACATTTATACAATCTTTTAAGGACAAAAAAACATGCAGTGAAAGAGTCTAGTTTTGCTTCAAGTTCCCATTTGCTCCTTTTCCACTACGATTCCTTTAGGGTGGAATTGAGAATAGTTTTCATTAAGGTCAGTTCATTCCTGTGTCTTCTTCACTCTCATCAACTATCTTTCAGTGCGTTCATACGTCTCCTGGTGGTTCTTCTCGAGGACCTTCGCACCTCCAACTGAGCAGCCATTTGAACCCACACAGGCGCATCTGTCTTGTTCTTACCTCTACCTGTCTGTTTACCCAACTCGTACCGTTACCGATGCCAAGAGACCGGCCAAGTTTTCATCGCAGCCCTGATCTGGAGTGCGATAACTGCATTTCTCCCGACAGCTCCGGCTCTGCTCCTGTCTCATATAATTTTCCCCTGTTTCGTCATGCCTTCTTCTTGACCACCTATCATTAATACAAATCAGTTCGGCTTGCTCTCCCCGGTGCCGCAGTTGAGCGAAAGCTGTCATGCAGAGCTCACTTCATTCAAGGCTAAAGTAATTAAAGCGGTGGCTCTGAAACAAAACGCGGCATAGAAAAAAGGACTGAAAGAAAGATGTGCACAGTAAAATGCAGAGGCAATCAGAGGTGGGATTCACTACAATGGAGCTCCTAATGAGGAATCTGCTGGAGGTCATGCAGTATATATACGTCTGTGCATACAGAGTAAGACTGTGATGAAAAAGTAGCACGATTCAACTCAAACTAGCTACTTTTTTACACCTGAAATGTTCATATTTTCTTGTAAATTAAATGAAGAAATGTTATGAAAAAGACTTTTGTAATTCACTCACAACTATAGCAATTTCACAATATTTAATTTATTGTTCTTATTTTAAGATTATTTACACCATGATGAAGCTTCAGCGATATCGTCAATTGGCTTTCATTCACAGTGACAAATAAATCACAGTTTGTCAGATATGTGACTAAATCAATGGCATTTTTTGAATAATACTTATGTAAATGTGACTTTATCAGCATGACACAACATCATGACATTTGTTTGAGTTTGAGTTAACTTTTTGGGGGCATGGGTTGAATTGAAATAAAATATTTGCAAGTGTTTCATTTTTTTTTATTCTGACAGTCATATGTCACCTGTAATTGCAGATATTAATCAACAAATCTTGACATCTCTGATTATTAGTATCTGTTCCAAGCCAGTATTTTAAAGGCAAGAATAAAACTGCATAATTTATTGTGTC
>KN491848.1:0-17669 GCA_000787155.1 Scartelaos histophorus
ATAAAAAATAAAATAAATAACTTTCAAATGTTCTAATTTATCTGTTTGGAGCATAAGCCCCTGAGCTGCCTCACCATCCTGTTTTCAAAATCACAACAAAAGACAGATCTAGTAGAGCAGACAGTAGGCTACATAAATGAAAAATAAAGCCACAACATTAACACAATCATCTGCTTTTGCTCCTCCAGCCCTTCCCAAAGTCATGATAAACGTGCGCACTTCGGTTCAGACTGTGATGATCGGTAACTCGGTAGAGTTTGAGTGCCAGGCCATAGGAGACCCCCAGCCCACCGTCAGATGGAGCAAAGTGGGAGGAGCCCTCCCGCCCCACATCGTGGTGAAGGGGGGGATGCTGAAGATCGAGCAGGTGACCGAGGCGGACGCCGGACAGTACAGGTGCACCGCCACTAATGACGTGGGCTCAGTGCAGTCTCAGGTGGTCCTCAACGTACAATGTGAGTGCTCTGTGGAAATGCTACTCTTACTTTTGAATCTTTTTTAATGGCTGGTTATTTGTTCTGTGAAATGTTTTATGAAAAGTGTACTCCATAGTTCCCCCTATCGTACAAATGCATACAAACCATTAAAGGTAAAAGCATTTTTCTCAGAATTTATAAAACATATATTATCATTTTTTTTTCTATTTCCACTTTACCATTAATAAAATCAAGTGCAGCGGTGGGTGGCATGTGAATTCAGGTTTTGGCATGTGAAACCATAAAAAGGTGCAGGTAGACGCACACCCCTGGTGCAAGACTATTACAGTGAACAGAGAAAGTGAGACAAAGCCTGCACACTTAATCCCAAACTGCTTTACTAAATGCTGTTTCGATCAGTGGATCTTCGTCAGATCATCTCTGTGTCACTCCCATAAACATTTAAGAGATAATGTTAAAACTATTTTTGTTTTATTTTTTCATAATGCGAAGTGTAAAGGATCTTGTTTAAAGGGCTTTAGTGCTGGTAGTGCCTGGGCGCCCTCCTCTGCTCCTCCACTACATCCACTCCTTTCGGGCTCGTGGATGTCTGTGCTTTTTCACTTTCACGATGAATCTTCAGGAGAGGCAGCTCCTCTCGTGCTGAGAATGTTCAGCACACAGCTCCTCCACCTCCCTGGACAGTTTCTCATTGCCTTTGTGGGGTGTATCTCCACCATCTCCAATACCAGTAGTTTTAGAGCCTCTGGACCCGATCTGTTTGTGTTTCCCAGTGATTATATTGGTGCGCTGTGTCATTTGTCGATGGAGGATCTGTGGGTCTGGGCAGCGGAGCAAGGACCATCATCACTACAAGCCGCTTTAATTATTATTACACTTCTTCATATTTGTTTATTTAGAACACAAAATAGTCTTAATGTACTTTTGAATTTAGCTTAAAATGTATTGATCCACAAAGGAGAATACTTGGTCATAGCTCATTTAGACCACAAACAGTCTTAAAACTTAAGTTACTGGCAAATTAGGCATAGATCATCAAATAGGTTATCTAATATATATTTTTTCTTTATTTATATATTATAATTTGTAATCTAAATGTAGACTGGATTAAGCTAAGATTGGAATGTGTCTACATTAGGACTACACTGACTTAAGCTCAAACCAGCACTAGGCCTATAAAAGAGATTCCAAATGTCAATAATGAAGTGTTTTATTAACTCCTTTGACATTGACATCATTTAATATATTTTTGACCAATTGAGCATCACTTTTTCCCAATTCTTGTACTTAGGAACGTCTCAGAACATGTAATTCATTGAAACTACTCAACTACTTAAAAGAGACAAATACTTTGAAGTAGAGATAGACTTTTTAGCGGATCTCCTGCACACATATTTACATTTTCGTTAATCTGGACAAGATTTTAAAACTTATATCAGGTTATTCATCTTGTTTTCAGATGTTTTCTCTACTTACTAGACCAGAGACAGCTTAATTTTACTCAAGAGGGAGTTTATTTTGAGATAAAATGATCTTGCTGCATGGACAGATCATTTCACTACTTTTAAGTCATTTTCTGATAGATTTAAGCGTTTAGATCTTCAATTTTGGCCAAGCTTTTTTGTAAAAATATCACCAGTGTTTATTATCGATTTCTATTGTGAAGTCCTTTTACCTCCGTCAAATATTCATCTAATTCTGTGCTTGAACAGCTCTGCCTCAAATCGCAACTCTCCCTGAAACCAAGGAGGTGACCGTCGGCTCTGATGCTGTTTTGCCCTGCGTCGCTTCTGGATATCCACTGCCTGAGATCAAATGGTCCAAGGTAGTATTTCAAGAACCTTAGATAAGAACTGAATTAGGATCTTATATCTTACATCATAATTCCATGTAGTTTTGATAAAAAGTTAACTGATTATTTGACTTTTTTATTTCTAGTTGGACGGAGAACTGGCCCCTAAGTGTTCCCAGGAGGCCCATGTTCTGACAGTTCCTCAAGTTTCTCACGAAGACTCAGGCACCTACGTCTGCACCGCCTCCAACAAACAGGGCAAAGTGGAGGCCTTCACCACACTCAAAGTCCATGGTAAGTGAATACAGCAGTTTAAAGCTGCATTGTGTAACTTTTCTGGTGTGTCTGTCACCTGCTTGTTTCTGTGAGATGTCACTGCTCTGCTTGGAATGTTTGAAAGTTTCATATTAAACAGCTCGAACTTACATTTATTCAATTGCAGGTGGTTTTATAGCTCAAAAATACACCTGCGTGAAGTTGGCCCCCCATCAGACAAAAACCTACACAAAAACAGTCATGTTCTTAAGATATTAGCAGTTTTATTTTCGGTTGATGACGTCATCCAGCCTCTCAAAATGTTAAATTGCCTCAAAACAGGCAGAAAATTATACCAAACCTTTGCATTTTGTTTGTGCAGTTTTCATTTGTGCAAGTATATTTCTAAAATGATTCATTATTTTTGTGGAAATTATATGATATCATTTGGAGCTTCATTTAACATTTTGATCAGCTGGATGACGTCATTGGCTGAAAATAAAACTGATAATATCTTAAGAACCATAATTGCACAAACAAAACTTTCTGCAGCACAAACGAAGCACATTCTGACTGTGAGTGGAGTCGCCTCTCCACAGATCTGACCTGTAACTTGGTCTGGTTTGGTCTCCATGAAGATAGAAAAGGTTAATACCATAATGTGAGGCATTCCAGACCAACCAACAACATCTCCACGGAGAGAAGTTATACAATTCGTCTTTAATTATACTTTGCGTAAACCATATCTGAATGAAAATATTTCGGTTGTAAGTTTTAGCATTTTATTTTGGACGAGGATTAGGATCAGCCATAACTCGCTAAGTCTAAACACATCTTTACCTCTCCCCTTAAAGGTAGATACTAGGGGTGTAACGATAAGAAAGTCTCACGATAAGATATCGTCACGGTATGAACCTCACGGCACGATATTTATTGCAATATCATGGGAAAGCTCACAATATTATGATATTTTACAGAATAACAAGAGTGACATCCTAAAATACTTTGAGCATCATTCGGTACATTTCTTGTCATATTCAGATCAGTGACATTTTGAACAGCTTGAAAAACCTTTGAAGCTGAAGTGCATGATTCAAGTAACAACTAAACATTAGAGATGTAATAATATTCAAATCTCTCTGTGTGATATTTTCTCCATCTGCATCTCACAGTACGATATTTATTCTGATATTCTGTGGAGGTTTAAAAAATTGTGAACATGCTACTTTTTCCTTTTAAAATACCGCGATAAGCCTTTGGTGCTGTTATAATACAAAAATCTGATTTCAAAGTGCTTAATAACAGGTATTTCTTCACGTAGTCTGCACTGAAACAGCAAAGGATCATGGGATGTGTAGTCTGTTTTTTGTTTTGTTTTTAGCTGTTACTGCACCACAACAATGAATTTAAGCAAAGAGACTTGGGATTCACCATGATATTATTGTGAGACTTTTAATGATGGTAAATAATAATACCTCAGACTTTTATAGCGCTTTTTTAGACACTCAGATGATGAAAAATGATATCATGATATTTCGGTTATTGTTACACTAGTGCATTGTGTCAGTCTCCTCCTTTTTCACCATGTAGATATTATAGACGTTATAGGTCAGATCTGTGGAGAGGCAACCCCGCTTACTGTCAGAAGTATTTTTGAACTGCCTGTATTTGAATTAACGCAGGTTAGAGCTGTTTCATGTCACACTGTGGAACATTCCAGGCAAAGCAATGATGTACTCATAGAAACAAGCAAGTGACGGACTGAAATTATTATAGACTTATTCCTCTAAATGATCAGGATTTTATTATTGACCAAAACCAAGACTAAATTTGAACAAAATCTAAAATTCATTCATAACCCCTTTGTTCATTTATGCTTATTGTTAATACGTGTGTCGTTTTTGTTGTTATTTCAGAGAGAGTGATGCCGTACTTCGCCCAGGAGCCTCTGTCGTACCTCACTCTGCCGACCATCAAAAATGCGTACAAGTCTTTTAGCATTAAGATCAACTTCAGACCTGACAATGTGGACGGTAAGTCGAGTTTCACTGGAAGCGCTTCACTTTACACCGCAGCATATGAACGAGGTAATAGACTGGGAATCGTATCGTATCGTACTGAGATGGCGAAGGCAAAGGTGATATTTTGCTCGCCTGTTTCAATCTTACTTCCCATCACAGGTAAACTGGACTCAAATGCAACACAAAGAATACAAGCAAACAAAGTCTTATTCAGTTAAACAGAAAGTATCCTGGAAAAGGCTTGGGAATACAGGGATCAGAATGCCAAAGACTTGAATGAACAGTATATAAACCGTAGGGGGTTTCCTAATTATCAGGATCCTTGGCGTTTTGAACCACTTCACAGCTCTGCTCAGAGGTTTTCCAGTTTCCCCAAAGCCTTCACATCCTCCATGGCCATGTTTTATAATGATGTTTTTAATTCTGAATTAAATAATTCCGAATTAAATAGATCAGATTTAAATTATTCTCCTTTGAGTTTACATGGAAATAATAATTCTGAATTAAGGTTTACACGGAAAACACGTTAAATCGGCTTTATTTAATTTTGGTCGACATCTGGGGGTGGGGAAGGGTCCTGACTGGACGGGGACACAAATGTATTTACGTCGCCCAGAAAAATATACAAAATTTTTCTTATTGCTTTTGCTGTTATGTTCTTTAGCGTTGTTGTTCTTCCGCTTCAACTGTTTCCACTTGTTTTGCAAAATTGTTTCGGTTCGAGACCAAAGTTTGCTCCCGGCGCCTCATTGCAGAGCGTCATCACGTCAGAAGTTCAACCCAACGAGCACGAACGACCGGAATTATTTTTTAAGCAAAATAAACGTTTACATGATCGCGGAATAAATTTAATCGTCTTTAAAATCGGAATAAACCACCCACTTAAATTGGGATAAAGTTTAATTCCAAATAATCATCAGGAATTAAGCGTTTACATGGTCATTTTAAAGTGGAATACATTTTTATTCTGAATTAAATTATTTTTAATGGAATTTAAAGCTCTCATGTAAACGGGGCACATGCTCCACTCCTCCGTTTGGTTCTTTTCCCAAGGTTCACATGTGGATCCTTGGCCTTGGCCTTACAGCGCTGCAAATTACCCACAATGCACCACAACTTAAATTTTTAGCAGTCAGATGCATTTTAATCAAATAAAACTACACTTCAATAAAAAAATAAGTAAATATTTGTTGCTATTTTAGTCACATTGCTACAGATCAGACTATTATCACATCAAATTAATTAAAATCAGGACAAATGCAGTAGAATTAGTAGAAATAGTTAGCCCATCTGAAAATTTTTCAGCCTGTGCGTTTATTTTTTAGGCTAAACAATTCGGCCTAAACAATTCAATAACACTAACAGATGATTTACTCAGACTTTATTATTCACATGTTTTAATGCATGCGACACATAAAAACACCTCTGAACATTTAATATTTGTAGAAGCATTGAGTGAGGATCCTGGGAATTGAGAAACACCCGTAGTCTATCCTGGCAGCTGTAGGAAAAAGCAAAAGTAGCAAAAGAAGTACCGGAACAGGCAGGAAAATGTAAATACATAAATATACCAGCCATATCTCTTAATATTTTACTGTAGGATTGTCAAAAAATCTATATCCAGATGATAAGTTCCATTAAAAATAATGCCGTTGTTAGATTAATGAATTCGATTTTCTTTTGTTATGCTCCCTACCTTGACGACTGAGATCACACACTATTACACAGTCAGAATACTATTTCCATCCTATTTCTCTGCTGTCACTGTGCTGTTAAATGAAGTGCATCTGTGCAATATCAGTGCCATAAGTTGTGTTCTTATATGATATGTTTGATGTCTAAACGTGTCCTCTCTTCCTCACTCATGTGGTGGAAGGTCTCATAGTGTACGCCGGTGAGTCTTAGTTGGTTTGAGAAAATCAACTCTCAAAGTTTAAATGTGCAGTTGTGCTGATTGGCTGCAACAGACTCCTCCATCCTGCAGAGGGCACACAGCTGATTTTAAGGCATTGGAAAACAGATGCCTCATCATTCTCTAGGAATATTGTGTTTATGTTTATCTGCACTGCCAATATCTGGGAATATCTGTGTTCATTTAAACTGACCTGAATTCAAGATTTTACTTTTGATTTGAGTTTGTATTAGTTTTATTAGTATAATTAGTCAGTATAACTAATTATTAGTATAATATTTTAGGGTAATAAAGGAAAACTGTTCTGCACTTGGACCGTTCATGACTAACTTGAGTCAGTATAGTCACATTTTATTTTGGTTTTTTGTGTTTTAAGCAGCTTTTCCGTGTTTTTATGAAACAAATGGCAATTTATTCCTCTCTTTAAAGTTGGTGGTTATCAAATTGGTCAAAAATAGGGACACCTGGGGTATTTCTTGTATAAAACTGGGATAAGTCAATAGTTTTATATAAATCTGCTGAGACAGGGGACACAGGGCTCAAAACTGAGATTGTCCTGAGTAAATAGGAACATCTGGTCACCCTATAATTCATATTTACAGCTAATATTAGCTCATTGAAAACATCAGATTTGGTTAAAATATCAAGTTAAAACAATAACTCAAAAATGTTACATCTTGTGTTGGACAGTGTTTATTTACCATGTAAAAATGATGTAATAATTAAATATGTATATTTAGTATATCTAAATAGCATTTATTTAATGATATGTGCTTTATTGCTCAAAAAAAAAAACTACTTGTTTCCATGGAGATAGATCAGTTAATGCCATACTAAGAAACATCTGATAATATCTCCGTGGAAACAAGCAGGTGACAGACCCTTCACTAGAAAAGTTACCAAGTGCTTCTTTAAGTAAACACACTCACGCAGGATGTTAATTGTGCTTTAAATAAGCTGAATATGTTAAAATCTTATCTCATTAGACTTAATACTTTATTAAGTCTTGATCAAAATAGCTCAAATCAAATTCAATTCTGAATTCAAGTCATTTAAACTAATACAGGTATCCTGATTTTGCAGTACAACAGGCAGTATCTGATCAGGCATAAACAACATTTTAAAAAAAATCAGCTTTGTGTTTGCACCTTTATTCAGGCTCATGTATTTGATTGATAGTTCATATGTTAAAGTAAAATGCTGCATGTTGCCTTATGTGTCCCTGGCATGTGGACAAATCTAGAGAAGGCTGTCGAATGTTTCTATTGTAAACTCAGCTTTGGTTGGCTTTAAACCTGCCTCACCATAGCATGCTGCTTTACCATAAGCTTTTGAATAGTTTTTTTGTGTTAAAATATTAAAAGCCCACCCTAACTAGTTTCATTTTCATTGATTGGACATTGCAGAGGCAAAATAAATGCATTGCTTAGTGAGTGACAGTTAGAACAGTAGATCAGTGGTTTGTGTTAATACATGTCTGTTTGGTGCAGGTATGATCATGTACAATGGACAGAAGAGGACCACCGGGGCCGACTTTGTCTCGCTTGGTCTTGTGGGAGGTCGACTGGAATTTAGGTTAGTTTTTAAAATCGGAAAGTCAGAAATCAAACTTAATGCATACCAGATTTTTTCACAATTAGATGTGTTTAGATGTGTCAGAAGTTTTGAATAAGAATATTTCACGATGAATGAAATAACTTGAATAAAATATAGTTGAAATGGAAATAATTGGGGGAAAAAGCTTTAACATGTGATAGGTGGGTATGATTTTACATGACTTTTCAGCATCTTTAATTCAGACTGACAAATTCAAGTTGACAAATTCACATCGAAAAAAATCAAAGTTGAGAAATTCAGATGTAAAAAAACCCTTGCTAAAGTTGCTAAAGCTATGAAAACAAAAAGAAAAACAGTAAATCATAAGAAACACAAATACACTTTAAAAAAAACACCTCTCGCTTGGTTGTTCACGGTTGTGTGAGAATGTTGAAGTTCTTCTGCTTTTTGGCCTCTATGAGCATGGTGCCCCCTGGTGTTCTCATAGTAACAGAACGTGCGGTGAACTTTGACCTGAATGTTTTCGATCAGCTTGAATTTTGTCTGAATTAAAGATGCTGAAAGATAATGTAAAATCATAACCACCTATCACAGGTTAAAGCTTTTTTTTCCCCGCTGTTTTTATTCAAGTTATTTCATTCTAATTCAAAACTTCTGGCCCATCTATACTTCCATACCACTGATAATTTTTGACTGCCTTCATAAATTAGCATATCTCTGGGTAGATTTGACTTTCATTTTATTTATTTGTGTAGTTATTTCCCATTGTTTCGCAAACACTAATCTAAGTATAAATTTTTTGTCACTTTTCCTATACTCGTGGATTATTTTTAAATGAGAAACACAAATACAAAGGCCTTCAAAAGAATTCAAAAGATGCAGACTCGTGATGTCTTTTGCATTTTGGGATTTCAGGTTTGATGTCGGTTCTGGCATGGCCACTATCCGTGACCCCAACCCCATAAAACTGGGCGAGTTTCACACAGTGGAGTTTTCTCGTAACCTGACTCAGGGTTACATCAGCGTGGATGGAGGAGAGCCCATCAACGGCACCTCACAGGTCAGTCATTACATATTATATAGAAACGAACGTCTATTAGGCGTGAGGTAAGTGAGGAACAATGTTGGACCACCGCAAACTTTTTAAAATGAATTAGTTCTGTTTTTTAAGACAGTAAAAATCAAGTATGGTGCCTTTAATACAAGAATACAAGATTCTGACTGGACTCCTTCAGGGAGAGCTACATAAGCACTTTCTACGGTCAGAAAACATCCAGTTTAATTACAGTGTAATTCCCTTCCGCTATAGGGTAAATTCCAGGGCCTGGATCTGAATGAAGAGCTGTATTTGGGTGGTTACCCCAACTACACCCTGCTGTCAAAGACCGCCGGCATCAAGACTGGCTTTGTTGGTAAGTGTCCTAGTTTTACACCAATATTATGTCCATGGTTTAAGCAAATAACTGTTGTATTTTGGGGTGTTTTTCAGGCTGTATCCGTCAGCTGATCATCCAGGGAGAGGAGGTCATCTTTAAAGATCTGGACCGCAGCTCCACTGGGGTTTCCAACTGCCCCACCTGCAAAGACCACCCATGTCAGGTCAGTTCTGCTGTGTTGTACATGCACTATATATAGGCCTGTGTTAAAGTAAAGACCCTATAACTGTAAAAGTTATGGCTCTATAAGTGTCCTAATGTAAGTATGATAAAGCGTCAGGACAGATGTTTCATTGTGTAACTGAGCTCCTGTTTCTCTAAAGTGTAACTCTGTTCACAGCATGGAGGCAGATGTGAGGACTCAGAGGCCAGTCTTTACAAGTGCAGCTGTGCCCGAGGCTTCACCGGCAGCAACTGTCAGCACCACTCCTCTCTGCACTGCCACACAGGTACGTTACCAGGGGAACAAAGGTTATGGATATAACTATGGTTCTATGACTCCCAGATGACTGCTAGAGGCTAGCCCCCTCCTTTCACAGAGAACATTCAGTGCTTCCAGAGAACTGTGATCATTTAACTTTATAGTGGCCCATAACTGTTGAACCTACTAATTTACTTATTTGTTTTGTCTTCATCGTCAGAGGCCTGTGGTCCAGATGCGACATGTATCAACCGTCCAAATGGACTGGGTTATGACTGTCGCTGTCATTTGGGCAAGTTTGGAGACAAATGCATGGCCGGTGAGTATAGATCATAACTTTAAGAGACTGAGCTCCTACAGACAGGTTGTGACATTAAAGTACAGGTCAAATGCAGAGGGAAAGATTTCATAAAGAAGGACAATACTTCATACTTCATACTTCATACGTCCACTTTCATTCTTTCCCATTATGTTTTCTCAGGAGAGCTGGTGACCACTCCTCTGTTTGATGGGAAGTCTTCATTCATCTCGTATCCTCCTCTCACAAATATCCATGACGACCTGCGGGTGGAGCTAGAGTTTAAACCTCAGGGTGCTCACGGCCTCATGTTCTTCTCTGGAGGAAAGAAGATGAAGGTGGAGGACTTTGTGTCTATCTCTATGGTCAACGGACACGTGGAGTTCAGATATGAGCTGGGCACAGGTGAGGGGGATTCATATTATTTGATTGCATTTCCCGTTATGATCGACATACTGACGACTTTTTGACTATTCAAAAGATAAACCTGATAAGTTTTGAATTGTTTAATACTCAACCCGAGAAATTGTATAAAATGTGTGATTTTGCCTTTATTTGACCTTTATTGGACATCTCATGAATCTTATTGTTTTTTTCTCTCCAGGTCAGGCGGTCCTGCTGAGCTCTGAGCCGGTCTCCCTGGGTCAGTGGCACAGGGTGGTGGCGGAGCGGGTGAGGAAGGCGGGATACCTCCAGGTGGACCAGGGCCCAGTGGAGAGGCTCTCGTCTCCGGGTAAAGCCCAGGGTCTGAACATCCACACGCCCATGTTCCTCGGAGGAGTCCCCGACATAGAAATCCTGCCCAAACCCGCCAACATCAGCCACATGTTTGAGGGGTGCATTGGAGAGGTGAGCGGTGGTTTGCACAAGATGAACAATATTGGCCAGTTTTTTAAAGAAAGATTTGATAAATAAACTGAAATAGGTTCAAACTGTTCAAATGATCTGAATACTGAAAGTTTCCTAGAGATGTGTGATGTTCAATCGTACTGTGGTGTCTGAATGTCTGTGTAGGTGCTCATCAACAATAAGACCATAGACTTGTCGTACAGCTTCACTGAGAGCAATGCCATCAGTAAATGTGTGGACAACAGCCCCTGTGACCGGCGGCCATGTTTGAACGGAGGAGACTGCATGTCCAACGCTGAGTACGAGTACCAGTGCCTCTGCAAAGACGGGTTTGAGGGTAAGTGCTATAGCGATGAACAAAGATTACATTATATTGAATATTGTTGACTGAAATAAGTTGGCAAATCATTTCACAGTGCATATTTTAAAAATCTTTGTAAAGATTTAGAAGATATTTTCTGAGCTCACTGGATCACACATGTGGTGAAATCACGTGCTCTTTGTAGGATCCAGATCAGGGCAGATAGATTTTAAACTTAAGAAATGGTAAATCTGAGGCAGAACAACACGTCTCAACTGATGAAGTCTTCATCAGGGTCCTGGAGTTGAAACATGATGGTGATCATCACCTGTCATAGATTTACTTTTTCACAAAGACACAGGAGTAAAAACTGACCATATTATTTAAGCCAATGTAACAGGCCTGGTTCTAACCTGCTGAATTTGTCTCGAGCTGTTCTGTAATGTATGTAAAGTTTAAAGGTGACCTGTGCCCTGTCAGGTGAGCGCTGTGAGGTGGTGAAGGACGTGTGTCAGAGGGACACTCAGTGTCTGAACGGGGGCAGTTGTGTGGAGGGGCAGTGTGTGTGTACCCCGGGGCACTCCGGACCCACCTGTGACCAGAGTAAGTCTTTTATTTATCTACATCTCCTTATCTGTAAACTATGTCTCATATGTCTGTGTCAAAGTCACACTTCTGTTTGATTCTGTGAGCTGCTTCTCCACTGCAAACACACAGTGGTTTTTCAAAGCAGTCGGATAAGAGGCTGAACTGAGTCCATATGGTTCACATTCCTCTGTCAGACCCCAGCGCTGCAGTGCACTCTGGGAAAGATTATATGTCTTATTAAAGTGTGTACCCCCCTCATGCTCTATACTGCACACAGGCTCCCCTGAGGCCCTCTGGAGTTTGGAAGGTAGCAGCTCCAATGGTACAGTATCAGTGGTATACTCAGTCTGCACTGTGACTAACAGCGCCCCCTCATGAGCAAGAGGGGCACATGTCTTTGGCCTAACACTGAAGCTCCAAATAAACTGCAAACAAATAATCATCCTTCACTGAGGAGGAGGAGGTTTGAGGAAAGAGGAACTCTGTGTTTATGAGCTCATTCTACAGCCTGAATATGGGACACATGGACCCACTTTGGACCTGTAAACAACAAGTGCCATAAACACAGGATTCCTCTTGTTTCCAAACCCAGAACAGCTTATTTAAGACACTTTCTGTACTCACAGAAATAAAATCTTATTGACAGTTTCTTTTCCAAATAAACAAACTGCCAGGGCTGCACAATATTCTATATTACTAAATGATCATTATCACAAGAAACTAATGGCAGTGATTCACTGTTATTTCATACAGCTTGCATTTCTGACCAAATCTTGAATAAAATAGTATTAGAACATGGTTTAGGTTAAGATTGTCTTGTGTTTTTAAATCCTAATTAAATCATTAGGATTTAAAACTAGTTAAAAGAAGTAATGTTGAGTTATATTGAGTAAAACAGTATAAAAAACAACTATATATTATCCCTTTGTTAAAATGACATTTAAAATTTGCAGAAGTTACACCTGTAAGTATGTTTTAAAGATATTGTGCAACTCTGCAAACTTCTTCCAAACATATCTTTGTTTTTCCTGTGAAACAAAGTCAAAAGTCAGAATAATCTGATGCTGATAAAAATATGCTGATACTAACACCCACATTTAAAGTGGGAAATGTCTGAAGATAAAATGTGTTATTATTGTGTATGCATGGAGGCACAGCTCTGGTGAGTTTTCTGGTTGCTTTATAAAGATTCTCAGTTGACTTTGTGAGACTTTGCTGAAATGCCTGAGCTTTTCATGATATTTTTGTGGGTCTTAATGTTTATGTGAACAGTGTGTTGTCAAGATGCTTCATATATTATAACTATATTATTATTATAAGCCCTCAATTGTAAAGATAATATGCACAGAATACTATGGAACCGTGAGATTATGCAGTTGTGATTTTGGGCTATAGATAAATAGTTTTACCACTAAATCCTATTATTAAGAATAAAGTTATAACAACGTGAGCTAATATAATGTATTTGTCTTCATAGATTTGCCTGCTGCAGTGCATTATGAATCATTTTGTAATGTGATATTTTTTGTTATTTGTTTGGATGGTGCATTTTGATCCTGCATTGTGAAGAGGATAAATATAAGACTATGAAAGTAACAGATTATTATTTTACTCCCAGTAAATTGCTCTGATCAGGGGTCTCAAACTGAAATTCACCACATCTACTGCTGACATGGACTCCTTCAACTTGTACTAGTAATACATAAGGATATGATTTAATTACACGAAACAGTAGGATCACAAAATAAATTTGTTTTGGAAGCAACAAATAATGCAGTTTAGTTATAATACTTGTACAATTTGGATTAAACGTTGCCCAAACAGCAGAAAGAAGTGAGTGACATGTTTGAGAACTCTTGCTCTTGAATCTGATCGCTCTTATCTCCTCTACACTTTTGCCTCTAGATGGCGACACAGCAACAAGAATGGAAAATGATTCAGCAAGTTAATTCTGACATTTATAATTTTGCAGATTCTCCCTATCAGTACGCAGCTCATTTTGACAGCGACGGATACATCGCTCTTCCAAAAGCCGTTTTCCCGAGAAGGTAACTTGTCATCTTTATCAGCTTTCATTTGATCATATTATAATTGTTTTTTAAATACTCTCCTGGTGAAGGGTCTGCCACATGCTTGTCTCCATGGAGATGTTATTGCTTTGCCTGGAATGTTCCACAGATTGGCATTAATCTTTCTGTATTTCTTTTTCTTCAAAGTAGCTTAAAAAACATGCCTTCTTACTGGGAGCTGGGGTCGCCTCTCCATAGATCTGTCCCGTAACTTGGGCTGGTTTTGTCGTTTGTGTCCATGGAGAGAGAGAAACTTAACACAGTCCAGTGAGAAATACCAGACAAAGCAATAACATTTTTCCCCAGGTGAAAAGTTCCATAACGGAGCTTTAATTTCACATGCTTTGGATTTCAGTGCACCAGACTCTCCAGAGACGATTGAACTTGATATCAACACCAGTTCATCTGAAGGTCTAATTCTTTGGCAAGGCGTGGTGAGTCTTTGGTTTGAGTATCTTCAACTTTCTTACAACTTATCCATTCTTTTTATTCATATATGCTGTATCCATCAGCTCCATGTAATCAAAACTATAAAGGTCCTTTATTAAACAGCTCTGTCAGTGAACATTAAGCCATGTTCTAATGTTCTTACCTAATAAGAACAGACCTGGAGTTGAGTTTTGTTTGAGTTGAGTAATCCTTCCAGTCTGTCTCCAAACACTCTGTTCCAACTTATGATGTTATGAAGTGGTAGTTTTCAAGTTTACAGCTCCTTTTACCTTTAATTCAGTAGATTGACAATTCCAGGACAGAAATTACCCAAATGATTCTACTGAAGTTGTATGGAGTTTAAAAACACAGTGGAGCACTTGTATTACCTCATGACATCACAAGGTGGAACAAAGTGTTTTCTCTCTAATAGAAAAACTCCTAAATATGCAGTTTATGTGTAAAAATGTGTGTGAATGACACAAAATAAAACTCCAGATATGTTTCTGAGACATTATAACACAGATCACATGGCATAATACAGAACCAAATAGTGTAATAAAGGCCCTTTATTGTCCACATATTAATTATTGCATTTTGTTCATCCACTAATTCTGTTTTACGCATGTGGACTTTGAGTTTTGCCTTTTATTTACATCACTAAAGAGACGCATGTTGCTCTAACCCACCTCCATGTCCTCAGGAGACCTCAGGCTCTCGCAACCTGAGGAAAGTGCATGCTAATAAAAAGGTATTCACTCCATTGTTTTCTGACATTATTTTGTATTCTGTGTTTTTAAACCACATCCACTCTCACATGTTTGTGTGTTAACATCTGAGCATGAACGCTTGTGTTCACCCTTCATTATGTTCATTCACTCCAGCAACCAGGGAACTGATTTATTTACATTTTTATTTTATGTTTTATTTATAGATTTTCATAATAAAACAACACTTAAAAACAACACAGTACAAAAAATCCACATACACATAATACATACACATGCATACACACATACATATCTCTACTACTATACACAGTAATATATATTCTATATATAATAATATCCATTTTACATATATAGATACACATATATACACTTTAAGAAGTGTATATATGCAGTACCAAAACTAATACTTGTGCAGTCAGAGCTATCAGAGATAAGTATATTTACAATTAAAGTCAATTTAGCTCATTTGAAGTGCATAAAAATGATTAGTACAAATGTCCTTATTGTATTCAATAGTAAATCACAGACAAAACAGATATAGTCTGTAACTCTATAATTCCTAGTTAATAGTATTTTATTTTAAAGACTTAATTGAGCATAAAGAAATTGGTTAAGTATTGAGCTTTGTAAGTGCATTTAAGTAAGTACTGAGTAAGTGCATATGTTAGAATCTATTGGCAAATGAAACAGAACTTGTGGATATGGATTCAAGTACAGAATAAGTGGTGATGGTGACAGTGTTTGCCTGGAGCCTGACTGATCTGATTGGCAGGAACACGGGGAGCACGGCAAAGGCAAAGACTACATCAGCCTGGGACTGCACAACGGACACCTTCTGTTCAGGTAAACTGACACATCTCACATGTACTTCTACTGCCACCACTACTATTACTACTGATACTGCTAATACTACTATCACTACTACTACTACTACTACTGCTGACACGCGTATCTCTGTTGTAGTTACCAGCTGGGCAGCGGGGAGGCACAGATCAGGTCTCGGAGGCCCATCAATGACGGACAGTGGCACAAAGTCACAGCAGTCAGGTAATGAAACAAACCTAATTTACTTTGAAATGGAAAGTACATTTTTATTATTATTTCTGTGTCTCCTGATGCACTGAGGTTTAAATGTATGGTGTGTGTTGTATGTACAGGATTTGATTTATGGTTTACGCACAACTAGAGATCTGTGAACTGAATTTTTGAGATCAATAAAGATGTTAAATGATTGACTGAAATGATTAAGGTATCAGGGCCAGTTAAAATTCCTCGCAGGACATATCAAAAGAAAAATTCTGTGCACTGGACACAAATTTTAGCTGCTTCTTAAGTTCTAGTCATAGTGCTGGTGGTGCCAATATAAGGCAGTGTGCAGCAATCTGACCAGAGCAATTAGCAGAAGCAGAAGAAGAAAAATGTGTATATGTTTCTTTTGCTCTCTATCCTACATGGGCATCTTACGGAACATATTTCAGAAACACGTCTAAAACATTTGCTGTTGTTGTTGCAGGACTGGGAAGGACGGGTACATTCAGATCGATGGAGAGCCGGTGCTTCACGGACAGTCCAAAGGCAAAAGTCTGATGGTCAACACTAAAGGCAGCATATACTTAGGTCAGTGTGGCTTCTTTTTCAAATATTCAAAGAAACGGGCTCTCGGAAATATTGGTGGTCCAGATTAGGGCGTGTTGTGGAGACTTTCTGACACTAAGACCCAAACAAACTTAGACTGTAGAAGAACAAAACCAGGAATATCAGGAAGATCATTTGTTCCATTAGATTTTGAATTTTAAATACCACTGAATTAAGATGTTTGAATTATTTTTATTCTGAATTTTACTTGCTGAAATTTCAATACGTTTCAGATTCAAAATAAAACAGATCACTTCACTGCTCCATTTCCTGTTTGTTACAAAGTTGGATCAGATCAATTTGGATCGATTGCTTCTGCCTTGGCATCTTGGATCATTCCTACAAAATTTTCACTGCAAATTTTACACTCTGAATTTTGACTGTTGAATTTGAGAGCTTGTGCTGAATATTTAAAAGGTGAAATACTTCAAAATTTACACTTAAAATTTCAGCAACTAATAATAATAATTCACACCTGTTTTTCCAGAGTTACAAAAGTTCAAAGTGAGAGATTCAACGGCGTTTAAAATTCAAAATTTAATGAAACAAATTATCTTCCATATATCAGTGATTCGTAGAGATTTTCTAATAAAGCCTCTGATACAGGAAAATCACAGTTGGAAAATTAAACCCATAAATGTTCATCTAAATTACCGTATTTTTCGGACTATAAGGTGCATCTAAAATCATGACATTTTCTCATAAATCCACAGTGGCCTTATAATCCAGTGGCCTTATGTGTGACCTTTGGTTGTGTTTAACCTCCAACTGATTTGATGTTGTCCACATGAGTCTAATAAGGTATTAGTGGGCGAGTCAGGAGGAGTAATATGTTGGCTGAGTTATAACTCGTGCGCACGCCTACCGGTAGTTCTGCCGTGTGCTGTACAAGGACCCAAAATGCACCTGTTAAGAGACATGCACCATGCAGATTTCAG
>JACN01141769.1:0-11814 GCA_000787155.1 Scartelaos histophorus
AAAAAAAGCACTGAATAAATAAAAAAAAAATGAGGACAAACATGTTTATCTCGAGACACGACAGAACCCAGCAAACTATATTTACTATAGAGTTCATAACCCACATCTTTAACCCACAGCACTAAACTTACTTGCAACTGTACTTGGACATTTTAAGGTCAGACTGATGTTCAAAAAATAAAATGTCAGAAATAAAAAGTATGAAAAATCCACTTCTTGCTGCGGTGAAAAGGCACTGGGCCTGCAGCAGACAATCCTCTCTGAACATGAAATCAATAAACATGTTTGTATGTCAAGCCATTGGGGATCAACATGGTGGATTGTAATAAACAAACTGTTAATCCATGATCCATGATTAAATATTAGCCTGTATACAACAAATAAAGGATAATATATTACCTTTTTTTCTATGGATGAGACCCTATGAGATATCACCCTATATCCTGATACTAAAATATTGTGATTTATCAATGATTACTTCTAATAATATAATCAACTACATCTTCACAAGAACAAAATACAATAGATTTTTTTGTTTAAAGTCCAACAAACAAATCCTACATATACAGGCTCAGTTCAGAAAGTGCTCCACTGTGTTTTTAAACTCCATACACCTTCACTAGAATCATTTGGATAGAATCAATCCACTTAGAACGTAGAATCAGACACCACGGCATCTACATACGATATATAAAACACAAGATTTTCCGGACAACCTATGAAAGGGAAGCCGAGGGGACTGAAAAAGAGTTTGTCACCAGTGAAAGGCTTTTTACAAGAACATTTGAAAATGTGTCCACCAGACAGCAGCAGGTGTTGTAGCTGTCAATCTCACTCATCAGCTGGAATAACATGAGCTTTAATATGCCAGTTATTCATCTCAAATCAGGAAGATAACAGCCAGCATTCGAGCGCTAACTGAGGAGCCTTCTCTTTGGATTAAAGGTGCACTGTGAAACTTTTCCTGTGAAGGGTCCATCAAATACTTCTCAGAGGAAAATGTTAATGCAGGAATTTTTCACAGTATGGTATTAAACCTTTCCTATCCTCCTTCCTTTCATGGAGACCAGACCAAGTTACAGGTCAGATCTGTGAAAAGGCAATCCTGCTCACAGTCAAAACGCCTATTTTTCTATGTATTTTTGAGCTATAAAACCACCTATAATTGAAATATAAGGTAGAGCTGTGGAATATTCTAGGTAGAGCAATGACATATCCATAGAAACAAGCAGATGACAGACCCCCAACCCAAAATGTTTCATTGTGCACCTCCAACACTTGAAGAACGACTGTCCTGGGGTAGATTTAGGATGACTGCGGATTCGTATTTGTGCATATAACAACTATAAATCTTGAACCTTGACCTGACTTCATAACTTCATACAATCCTAAGGTGGAAGAAGTGTCTTACCTAAGGACTATACCTGCCGCAATAACAAATTTTGAAGCAAATATTGTGATAATGGATAAAACTGAAACTTCTTTATACTTACTTTATTAGGTAGCAGCATTCTAAGATGACTAAAACAAGAGACAATTTTGCGTAATATAGAATCTTTAATGCACCTTGAACAAGCATTGGTTGCAATAACATTTTTTCCAAAGCCCTATAGCTTGCATCCAGTAAGATTTTAATAATACTACATTCAGTGCTGTTATTATAGAATCTGAAAAGAAAAGACCTCACACTGCCACTGAACATAATAAAATAATGATGATTTTTGGCAATGTACCCAGAAAGACATGAGTTATTCGAAGACTGAATTTTGGTGAGGGATAATCTACTATGCCTCGACAGCTGCTGTTATTTCTGCTCATATCATTATCTCTCTCTTAGAAGGTGTGTATATAAAAGGAAGACTTCGCTGGCTAATAGATTCATTTGGACCGGCATTGTAGCACTTCACACTGCTTTATGAGTCATAGCTCCTCTCTCTTTGTCCTTGAATGGCTTCGGACCAAGTGGCCAACGGAACGGCTCCTCGGCACAGGCGGCGACTGGAGCTTCGATAATACAGTGATCATAATCGGAGCTGTCAGCCAATCACACGTCAGCGTTAGATCCATGTGATGAGGACAAGCCAATGGGCACGGCTGCTGACAGATATAATAACAAAGAAGAAGACTGCTCAGCCCACAGCTGTGTGAAGTGAAGGGCTTCATAGACGGAGACAATCACTATGCTTACATGCACATTTACTCCAAGTACAGTATAAGAGCATCTTTGTTTCAATTCTACAGCGAATAGCTCAGATCAAAAAATACAAAAAGATACGAATTGGGGGTAAGAAATTTTAAAAGGCCCATATGACGCTGTTTTTTAATCTATGTTATAATATTTCCTTTTAAAAACATACCTGGAGTTGTGTTTTCTTTCACACATGCATGTTTAACCAAAAACCCTGCATATTTAAGCTGCGTTTTTACCTCAAACTGAAAACACCCTGTTCCACCTCGTGATCTCATTTGGCAATACAGGAAGTGTTTTAAACTGCAGACACCTTCGCTATAAAATTATTTGCATCATTTAGCTCTGAAATTGCCAATGTCTAATGAACTAAAGGTAAAAGGTTTCATTATGTGAGAACTGCCACGTGACATCGTAAGGTGGAACAGAGCATTCTGAGCTTTGGATAAGCAGACAGGCTAATGATAAAATGGTACTCAAACATGTGTGAATAAAACAAAACACAACTCTGGGGATGTTTTTGAGGAGGAAACAACATTATAACCTGACTTTAAACTTACAAGAGTCAATTTTGCACAATTTCTAAGGGCTGGGTTGTAATCTTACAGTGACGCTCAAGCTTTAAATATATAATTGCTAATAAAAAGGCTTAAAACCATAGTACAGAAAATTAGGAAAAAAAACATAAATAGTAGGCAGTCCATAATGAGTAGTAGATAGAAGGACCAAATTTAGTTTCTTGATTATTTTAAAAAGTAATTTCGTGTCCTTCCCTTTGGCAAAAATGTTCTTTTTCGAGTGAATATGTGAGTTGTTTTATGTTTTTATTGCCCATATATAACTTGAAAAACATGTATTCTCATTGTATGCAAGCTCTCCTCTAATCATACAGTATATAACCTGTCACTTGGACATGGAAAAGTTTAATGCAATACTGTGGGACATTTGAGAGAAGCAGTAACATCTCCATGGAGACAAGCAGAGAGCAGTGAATTGTTATCAGCTTGTTTTGCACTATATTATAAATGCATAAAGCTCTATATTTTTCAGCCCCTCCGTTACCATCTCCATCACTGTGAACCAATGCAATGTGAACGTTAGCTCTTGCTCCTTCTTACATCACATGTGCAGAAGTGACGCACTTTAAAGACTCGCGCTGAAGGTGAGCTTTGTTTCCATGGAGGGAGAGCTCTGTCGCCTTAGGGTGCTCTTAGCAACACTCTGGAGACGGGCCACAATCATATCAGTTAATGTAGCTCCTCCCCCCTCGCTGCCCTTTCAGACCCCCACTCAGAGCGTCCCAGAAGCCTGCAGGTGTTTGCTTTTATTCCTGTTATGTCATCTACGCCAGGACTCTTAGGAAAGTACATACTATGCATTCACACATCATCTCTGTATAGAAGCGTAAAATAACAATCTTTATGTTGTTAAAGAAGACGCTCAATGGTTAAAATGTGCGTTTTACAAAGGGCGAAATGTAAACGTGTAATTTAATGTGCACGTGAATATAGAGTTACCTCAGTTCACATAAATATCAGCATTTTACAAATATTAATGTGATATTTTATAAGAAATACCTGTTCTGAACAAGTGCTTACAGTCATTTTTGAATGGAATTAAAAGAATACTCAAAGACACTTCACTATAATGTAACACAGAAGCAAGGACAGGGCAGAGAAAATACCGTTAAATAGTGAGGAGCGGTCATACGAGGGAGTTGTAGGCTATGGGGAAAAGTTGAGCTGTCAGAAATCGGAGTTTATGATTCGGAGGAGGACGTGAAGGGGGCTTTGATGTGACGACGGTGAGGAGGTTATAGAGTCAGCTGATCAGAGACGGAGGGAGGGGCGGGTGAGGCTGGATGAAATGGATGGATGAGGTATGGAGGGGTCTGGATACGAAGAGAAGATTTAATAAGATCCAGGAGTAAACTAACCTAACCCCTAACTCCTCCAGACCAAAGCGAAGGGTTACAGAGTTGGAAGTGTTGCATCTTCGAGTGTCGCTAGGAAATGCAAAATGTACTTCTCTTTCGTCTTTGTTCTGTTCTATTCACTCCTCTAACAAAGACTCTTCACAGACACGAGGCTATTTGGGGTCTATCGCTCATGGTAACGCTAAAGCCACTGCCTGGATTCTTGAAAAATGTCATAAAAAGCTTCTCCATCTCCTCTTTCTTACAACCACAGATGTTTGAGACCCAGGGTAATATACTTTCTTCCAACAAAGTGGTTTCCTTTTGGACACGTTAGGCTGCATTCATATTTGATCAGGTTTGTTGCTGGTGTGAGCCATGTTTAATCCTGAGGAGGACCTAGTTCAATCCTGATCTCGTCCAGGTTTAGCTCCAGGTTCAGTCCTTGTTTCTCCATGGAAATGTTCTTCTGAAATATTTCATTAAACCTTTCTATCTTCATGGAGACCAAACCACACCAAGTTACATGTCACAGTAGGAATACCTGTGTTTTTGAGCTATAAAACCACCTGTAACTGAATAATTGCAAGGTAGAGCTGTTTAATGCCATACTGTGGGGCATTGCAAGCAAAGCAACAACATCTCTATTGAAACAAGCAGGATATGGAGCCCTAACCAAAAAGTTAGACAGTGCACCTTCAACCTATATACGCTATTGCATTCCCCAATCTCAGTTAAATATATTCTAAGCACACAACGCATTTACATTTATTCTGTATTGAACATGATTAAACATGCAAATATAATAAAAGTCAAAACTCACTGAGCGAACTTCCTGCTCTGGAGTTCAGCTAATGTCACTGTATAGGCTCTGAAATATTCAACTGTTGTTCTACTTTTAGAAAAGCCGACCCAGTGAATTTACCCACTCAGCAAATAGTACATGATGGCAGCTGAGTTTTGGGAGGGGCAAAAACATCCATTAGCACTTAGCTTCATGAGAAAACACGGAGTGAAATATTGTATTAGATAGTTAACAAACCGACCGGCCGTTTAACATCACTATAAATTCTGTTTTATGAGGCGCTTAAAGTCTTATTCTTAGGACAAGAGGATTATTTCTTTTTAAGTACTCTGACTTGAGTAAAGATTAGTTACTCTTCCCACTATGAGCAAGTTAAAATAGTGACAATAATAATATGTTTCATTTGGAAAACACTCTGTTCCACCTTGTGATGTCATTAACAGGAAGTGCTCCACTATAACTCCACTAGAATCATCTGGATAATTTCAACCCTGGAAATGTCAGTCTCTCCTGAACTAACTTAAAAACGTAATAAATCACTGCATGACCTCGCAAAAAATGGAACAGAGCATTTTTAGTTTTGGAGATAAATATTCAAACATGTGTGAATGAAACAAAACGTAACTTTTGATGAGGAACATGTCTTAAAACCCACAAGAATCCATTTTGTGTAAGACAGGCCCTTTAAATAATATTCTAATTATGCAACTCCTATATTTTTCTGTTAAATCAGATGAGCTTGGGCAGGTGTCCACTAACAGTACTCTCACATCAGGCTCAGTCAAAACAGTGAGCAGTGAGCCATCCTATTACATCACTTTCAATAAAACTGCCCAATCTCCTGTCGTTCCTCTGCCTTTTTCTGCATCTGACAAAATAAACATGTAATAGTCAAAAGGAGGCACCATTTTTAAGTTGTTCTAACTAAAAATGCACAGGGCAGGCCAGTGTATTCTCCCTGGGCAGTATTTTTCTCTCACAAAATCTTAACATGAGGCGGAGTACCTGCCTGGTGGATGTGCCCTGTCAGCATCCTGTCAACATACAGCGGCCAATTAGGACCACAGCCAAACGCCTCAGTGGCTGCTCTCCCTCCCCTTCCTCTCTCTCTCAATCTCTCCCTCTCTCTTCCCTCTTTCCAGCTATTGATTGTGCACAGATTCAAAACAAAGCTATTCACGAAATCCGAAAGATGCATCAAGTTATATCGTAAATGTGGAGGAAGAGGAGGAGGAAGGGGAGAGTGTAAAACAATCGACAACAGTAAAACTTAATTGGATTTCTGAAAGATGCAACAAAGATTAGTGTGAGGTCACAGCATTTCACAGGCCCAGTGGGAGTATCAAAACACATGCATGGTAGGATTTGCAGATGATTATTCGATAAAGACATTAGTGATGTCAGTAAACATCATTGGATTTTAGAAACTGAACTGCACTAAAATGCGCTGACTAGAGACCTCAGCATCTAATGTATATTCTATATTCTAAATTAAAATAGTTTTATGTTAACAAGCCTCACTCACACTCCACGGTTGTTTTGGATGGTGATGCAATGGGCTATTCCCTCAAAGTATTTCTCCTGGAAGGTCTCAGGGTACTAAATTCTATATTCTAAATTAAAATAGTTAACAAGCCTCACTCACACTCCACTGTTGTTTTGGATGGTGATGCAATGGGCTATTCCCTCAAAATATTTCTCCTGGAGGGTCTCAAAGTATTTGCACTGGGAGGTCTCAAAGTATTTCTCCTGGAAGGTCTCAGGGTATTTCTCCTGGAAGGTCTCATAGTATTTATCCTGGAAGGTCTCATAGTATTTCTACTGGAAGGTCTTCTGCTGCACTTGGTGTTCAAAGCCTGTAGCATCTCAAACATCTATAGCTAGCTCTTTAGGTAGCTTCTTAGCCAGCCCTTTGGTCTCCATAGATCTATGCCCTTTGAACTGTAAATACTTAATTTGTTAGTCGGTTAAAAGCCTATGATATGATGTTAAAAAAACAAAAAGTGTCAAAAAACTGCTCAGCTAAATAGTCACAATAGTTGGTAAAGATTACTGGTAATCCTGACATTTTTCTTTGGCATTACAGACTTTTGTGTTTGTATGTTCAAACATATTGGATGAATTGTTTGCTTTTGCATCAGCCTGCCCACGGGGACTTCACCATATTTACTACAACCTGATACAAAGCATCTCTCCTATTAAAGTGACACTAAACATCTAATCCCCACCCACAACCATAGTTCATATAGAAAATGAAATATTCTATACATAAAGAAAAGAGCGAGGGGGAAGAGGGGCGAGGTTAAACAGGTACAGTGCATGTCCTCCAGCTTTTTGGAGTCAGAATCACTCAGGCTGTGATCAGGAAATCTTGAAACCTACTTGCAAGTATTCTCAGATTTCGAGTACAGACTATTGACTCAAATCTAGGCTTGCATATCTCACAGTCAATTCTGCAAAAAGACAAACAAAAGGAGAGAAGTGAAGACGTGAAACAACAAAACAGCCCCAGCAAACTCCTGTGCACTGCTCTCCTGTCAGGGATGCCAGTTGGTCATTTGACTACATTTGAATATCTCGCCTGCTCAGAGCATGTGTGAGCGAGCCTGCTGGAAGAGGAGGAGGAGAGAGCTGTGTTCATCTGTCCAAGAAAGAGATGCCACCAATGCTAATAAGTGCCTTGTTAGCTTTACATATCAGATACTGAAGAAGTATGCTGAGGTGACAAGGTGAACTTAATATTCTTGTAGCAAACTGGAGCTGTAGTATCACTATATAAACACTTACATGGTGATTGACAAATAGATTATACTTTTTATTCATTATAGATATTATAGATGTGTTTTAGGCACATTTTATTCCATCCACATGCATTTTATTTTGCTAACATGCATAACGTATATACAACTTCTACTACTCTTGGTTCTTTGTTTTTATAAAAATACTTGCTGTACTTTGCATAGAAAATTAGGTTGTGAAGCTTGCATTGGTCTGGTTGGAACAATGAATGAGGAAAATGCTGCAAATTGCAAATTTTAAAATCACAGTTACAGTAATTGCCAAATACCAGACCATTTGCAGACTATAGCATTTTAATATAAATAAATGCATTGTCAAATCACTGGTTAAACTGGTCAAATTTAACAGTATTGACTTAAACCAATTTTACCAATAGTTTTTTAATTTTAAAAAATCCTTGTAAACACATCTTTAAGGTGCATTGTGTACATTTTCTGGTGGAGGGTCTGTCTGTTTTGTTTCTATGGAGATCATTGTCATTGTTCTGCCTGAAATATTCCACGGTATGACATTAAACAGACCTTTATAGCTCCAAAATACCAAAAAACAAACAAAAGAAAACAGGCATTTTGACTGTGCCACCTCTCCACAGATCTGGCAACTAATAAGTCGTCTGGTTTGGTCTCCATGAAGATAGAAACATGTGAAACATTAAACACAAAGTAATAACATCTCCATGAAGAAAAGCATTTGACAGACCTTCAGAAAAGTTACTCAATGCACCTTTAAAATAAGTAGTATATGTTTGCGTGTCTAAAGTCAATAAAAATGCTCACACTGAGGTAAGTTGTGTGTCGCATATGAACCTGATGCGAGTGTTGCATGTGAACAACAGTGGACGGCCTTAGGTCAGATGTGGGCCAGTTTAACATTGCAGAAAGAAAGTGCTGCAAAGTGCAAATTATTTAACAGCTCACGCAGCAAAAAGAGGATGCAGATTTCTTCAGTGTCCCCAGCGGAGGTCAGAGTCAAACGCACTGTCAACTCACAACACGCTCACATGATGCACCGCAACACAACATTTACATTTCAGTTTGAATCAACCAAGAAAACTGCATTAATATTTAGCACGAATAAAAGTAGAGATGGAGAGTGATATTTACTCATGCACATTTGGTTGAATAACACATATTTTTCAGGCACCATAATTTCACTCCTTTTTGAGAAATGTACTTTATAACATAACTGGAGTAGTCACTGTGAGTAAGTTACAAAAGCTTTAAGTCGACAATATTCAATTATTTGTATTTCATTTGAGTTTGCCTCATTCTTCAAGTATGTTACCCTTACAATCTCTTATAATATAGTTTCTCCAATACGTATTTGCTAATATTTGTAGAAGATTCAACATGTAAGAAATAGAACTGCAAGATGAATCACCATCAAATTGAAATTGCAATTTTAATGATCACAATTAGCAATTAGCAAATAACAACGACTGCGATTAGTACCAAAATTCCTGCCACAAACAAATTTACTAGTAGATCTGTGCAAACATGTCCTGAAACGGGATTCTTGTACGAGTTTATCAGTTCATATTTCACTTTTACAATCCAAGATGGTGCCACGTACGGTTACCATGGCGATTTGGTGCTGATTCTAATTCTGATTTTTGTCGTGTCTTCTGGGCATGTTGTGAACTTTGAACAAAATCTTCATATTAAAAGGACCCATAAATTGTAAATCAGATGTTACGTCCATACAATTACCCTTTGGACTCCTGCTATAATATTATTTTGAAGTAAATTGTACTTACATGTGCACAGTTTTTGGCTATCCTCTACTCTTATCCGAATAAAAGATAAGTCTAAAGATAAATTAATAAATCGCCTACACGAACGAAACACAACAATTATAACACTGCGTTGAATGACTGTGATAATTAAGATGTTATAGGTAAAAAGAAGAGAAATCAGTTCAATGTTTTTATCATTAAAGACGTTATGTAAAGGACTTATGAAGCGAAAACCTCTTAAAGTGCTCAGAGACTGGAGTGTTGAAGTCAAGGCTGCTGTTTTGCTATGGAACATACCAATATCAGAACAAAAGGCTTCTGTGTTCGACGCTTTTGGACTCTGCAAGGACACTGCCGCTGCTTTCAACTGGTGTATCCATACAGAGATTTTCTTACTAATTGAAGCCACATACCGAATTTGACATCAAACGTTCGAACAACCAGATACAGAACCAGTGGCCATATTGACGTTTGCTGCCAAGAATGTAGAAGTGTGCATATAAGAAGGTATGTGAATATTTTTTAGTATTACACTCATCAAATTTGATTATACACAGATGGTTAAAAGGCCCATATTACAAAGAAAACAACTCCAGGTATGTTTTTGAGGAGATAACACTATTCTAACATGACTTAAAGCTTAGAGGAGTCAGTTTGGTGTAATATAGAACCTTTAAAACAATCTAACGCTTGTCAGAAGAATCACAATTTGCTATTTTTTCCAGCCGTAAAAAGAATACAATGTGAGAAACTGGCTTAGCTCATGCTGAGTAAGACTAGTTTGTACTTCTGAGATGCCAGGAGCTTAGAAATCTGCCTCAAATATCAAACAAAAGAGCAGAAACTCTACACACTCGCAGTCCATGCTTTAGGTTGTGTGATACCGCCCGCAGCATTGGGTTTTTCTTTTCTAAAAGCCTTATAGAAATGACCTCACGTAATGACCTCACGTTGTCTCAGAAAAGCCCCGCTCCCCTCACTGCTATTCAGCCCATAAACATCTCCTTTGTGTGAACACAGGAGATGATCATGACTCTAACATAAAAGTGTTGGAAAGCTAATTCATGGTTTTATTTACGAGGTCATCTGATCCACATGGTAAACATATGACACAATATTTCATTCATATACACTGTAGGACAAAACATTATAATGACATTTGCTGCAAAAAACTAAATATGCTTAAGTCAAAATTAAAAAAGCAATCTGGATTTAAGTAAAATTACCAACCAACAGAACAAGCCTTTTTGTACTTAAGTATAGTAATAAGAAATTAAATCTTGTGTTGCTTGAATCAAAGGGAAAAAAATCCACTGGTAAAAATTTTAGTCAAGTTAAAGGTTCTTAATATATCGTCACCTTCCTAAAATAATCGCCTAAGTCACTTTTTGCCTAAATTTACTTTGCCATAATTTAGGCCATAATTTCAGTTTTTTGTGTTTCCTGAAAAACCTGAAAAAATGACTTATGCGATTATTTTAGGAAGGTGTCGATATGTAACATGAACTTGTCTAGATTTTACCTTTTGCAGAGTGAGGATGCATTGTGTTTGTAATATATCTGTTTAGAAATCATGAAGTGAATGGCCTATGTAACATTTTTAGTTTTTTGCCTGAAATATTCATAGTGGTGATTCCATTAGGCCAAGCCAGATCTGTGGAGCGGTAGGCCCCCTCATGAAAACCTGTTATTCAATGTATTTTAAGCTATAAAACACATGCAATAAAAGCGCTGAACATTCTGGGAAAAGAAACACGCAGCAAGGAGAGCACCATCCAGTAAGCGCCGATAATCAGCTCAATCACATCATCCGTCCCCGCACCGCTGTTGGGAAACAGGAGGGGAGACGGATGCTCTCTGCCCCTCACATTATCGAGTACCTTTAGGAGATGCGTAAACTACAATACAAATGTCTTTATGTGTTGAACAAGTACCTAGCAAACAACCAAACTTGCAATTACCTAAAGTGTCCTACTCCCACCTGGTCATTGCTATAGTAACGTCTATTTTGGGCTGGAGGTAAGTCTAGACATGCGCTGGATGAGACATAGTGATATCCTGAATGCTAATAGGGTGTTCTAGGCCACACCTGGGGAAGTGATAGCAGCTTCATGTAGGGCACTGGTGCATTTGAGTCTACTGCTCCACTCTGCTCCCCTCTCTTCTCCCGGTGTCTGTCGTCATGACACTACATCCTCTCGCTGCTTGTGCATACAGACATTTTCAACATTACACAATCAGTACAATCGGCCCACGCACGCACTGGGCTGCCTCTTCTCAGCACATGAATGCGTCTGTTCTCCCCTCAGACTCGCCATTAATGTCACTATGTCAGAATACAAAGACAAATATTATAGTTTTAGAGAGAGAGA
>JACN01032422.1:0-27753 GCA_000787155.1 Scartelaos histophorus
TTATAGCAATACTTATTATATTTACCCGCACAATTATTACAGTTTTATCAATAAACAGCAATAGATAGAGAAATAAAGAAGAAATTAAGAATAATTAAGAATTAAGAATAAATGTGTGCATGTTGTATTCAAGCATAAAATGGGAAGTGAAATGGATTGAGTAATTTCTAACCACTCCTGTGTACTTCTGCATGTGTAATGGGCGTGTATTTGTACTTTTTTCATGTATTTGAGCAAAACTTGTCCTGTCATCGATGCTTATTGCTGACTCAGTTTAGTGTGGGGATTGATTATTAAAGAAATAAGGCAAAAGGAGCAGGGTTTATACCATTTATCTCCTTCCTGTTCCTTTTTTAGTCAGATTTTGTGTTGTTCTCTATGAAACAATGCCAGTAAAATAACAGCATGAGCAATAAATAAAGAAATAATAATCTATGGGTGCATCTTTTTCTGTTTCGATACAGATTCCTTTACAACAGATTTAACTATGTGCTATCAAACGATACCAGTGCAGTAAAAAAATCCCCATTAAACTAATATAAAAAAGACTCATAACATCAAAGTCTCATAACATCACTTTATTTGCTCAATCTGGAAACCGAATTTGGAAATTAAAATCAAAATCCAGCAAAATTTTCAGTATCTGCATTACCCACTGGTTTATACTGAGACTCTGGCAACACTAGTTCATCGAGAATAATTTGGCTTTTTGGCTCTGCTGATAAAAACAGGACTAAATACAGATACAAATATTGTTACTTCTATATATTTAATGGTGTATTGGAATGTTTTTCTTTGTGGAGATGTTATTGCTTTGTCTGAAATGTTGCACCGTGTGGTATTAAACCATTTTATCTTCACAGAGACCAATGTGGTATTAAACCATTTTATCTCCATTTTATCTTCAAACCAGACCAAGTTACAGGTCAGATCTGTGGAGAGGCGACCCCACTCACAGTCAGAATGGCAGTTTTTCTAGGTTTATTTGTGCTATAAAACCAGCTGTAATTGAATAAATGTAAAGTAGAGATGTTTAATGTCACACTGTGGAACAAGATTATGGGGTAAAGATGAATTCATAAAAAATCCTCCACGTTCTACAGATATAATATTGTTTTTATCCATATTGTTCTTACTGTAGGCAGTGGCTGAGTCTCTCTCCTTTTGCTCTGTGCTCAGAAACATGGTGAGGGCCGAATAAGGCACATGGAAGCACTGGAAAGAGAAAAAAACAAGAGAAATTGACTTTACTTGGGATATATTTTTATTCTTGACAGTCACACGCGGACGTACAAAGCTCCAGGACGCCTCTAATCCGCCCTACACTGGGGAAACACGGCTATAGCGTGTTTATATATATCTATCAAACAGCAATCTCGGCACTTTCCAAGCCGTTCATGCTAGCCTCAGCTCTCTGTCTCTCTCCTCACCACCTATCCCAGAGAATGGACCATATCCGCCCTCACTTTGTAATTTACCACTGCAGCCTGTGGCCAAAAGGCACGACAAAAATACTCTGACCATGAAAAGTACACACATGTCATTTAAGCAGTCATTTTAGCGTGCAATTGTTTACTGGAGAAAATGCTGGGACGCGCATTAATTTACCCAGTGATTGATGTAAAGGTTCACTGTGTAACCTTTCTGGTGGAGGGTGCACCGTCTGCTTGTTTCCATGGAGATGTTATTGCTGTGTCCCCAGTGTGGCATTAAAAGAGCACTGGGTAATAATTCTAGTGAAGGTCTTTGGTTTGTCTCATGGAAACGGTATTGCTTTGTCTAGAGTGTTCCGCAGTATAGATTAAACTGACATATGACGAGGAAGACAAGCAGGTACAGCGCTACGTGACATTACAGCTCAGATCTATGGAGAGGCGCCCCATTCATTGAAAGAATGGATGTATTTTTGAGCAACAAAAACGCCTGTAATAAACACTAGATGGAAATGTTTAAAGTCATACCATGGAACATTCCAGAGTTAGTAATAGCATCTCCATGGAGACCACCAAACGTTACATAGTGCACCTTTACACCTACTGATTAAAAAAAGCTATTTACAATTACAGTTCTGCAAAAGTATCAAAATATCGACATATCACGATACCAAATTTGGTGATACACTATCTTTATCGTGAGTTTCTGAATCAATATTTTAAAATTTTGTATTTTTTGGTATGTTTTATAAATTTTTTGTGACCACACTACAATATTGTTGCTTATTTAGTGAAATGAAACTAGTTTATGTAATACACTTGACATATTCACTGTTTTGATGATTAAAATAGATGGATTTCATAGTAACTTTGCACAAGAAGTGGTTTAACAAAGAAATATTGTTGCAAAAATGGATTTTGTTCTTGAAAAACAATCAATAAAATTATAAAAACAAGCTATATATAATTTAAAATGATCACATGTATCGGCATATATAAGATGGGATCGAGTATCGTCACAGAATCGTGAGGGACCTTGTGACTCCCAGTCCTATTTACAATCTGTTTACGGCGGTAATCTATAGCGGTGCCTTTAAAGTGCACCCAGCCCAACATCTGGACCGTCCCAAGAGTTTCGCACAAACACGAGACAATGAGCTAAAAGTGGTAAGTGGCATTTAGCGACACAGAGGTTACTGGCAGAACCAAGCGTGTACTTATCGAGGAGTGAGAATGACTGGTCATGACACCGTCCAAACGTGTGGCTAAAGAGGTTTACGATACAGCAAAGTCAGACAAAAAAAGCACAAACTATGTGATGATGTGCAGTAATATTTGTGTTCTGATGCACAAGCAAGAATTCAGTTAGACTAAACCAGGACTAAACCAGGACTAAACCAGGATTAAATCAGGGCTAAACCAGCACTAAACCAGGACTAAACCAGGTCTAAACCAGGACTAAACCAGGTCTAAACCAGGGCTAAAACAGCACTAAACCAGGATTAAACCAGGACTAAACCTAGAAGAGATTAAGTAATGATTTAAAGAACTTATATTACACAAAACTGACTTTTATGAGCTTTAAGTCATGTTCTAATGTTGTTTCTTCCTCAAAAACAGACCTGGAGTAGTGTTTTGTTTCATTCACACATGTTTGAGTGACTCTTTATTAGTCTGTCTACATCTCTATGTTCTGTTCTACCTTGTGATGTCATGTAGTGGTAGTTTTCAAGTTATCAACTACATTTTGTCTTTTGTTTAGTAAAGATCGACAGTTTCAGGGCTGAAATTATTCAAGTGATTTTACTGAATGTTGTATGGAGTGGAGCACTTCATGACATCACAAGGTGGAACAGAGTGTTTCAGTTTGCGAGAAAAACTTGCAGGATTTGTGTGTTAAAAATGTAAGAATGAAACAAAACACAACTTCAGGTCTGTTTGTGATGAGGAAACTACATGAGAACAGATCAGCCTGGAATATTGCAGTATGTAAGTCAGATCTGTGGAGAGGCGTCCCGACTCTCACTGTAAGAATGCATGTTTTACAAAGTATTATCATAAAATACACAGTAATTGAGTAGATGCATCACGGTAGATATGATTAATGACACACTGTGGAACATCCCAGGCAGAGCTCTTACATCTCCATGGAAACGGGCACAGTGGAGGAGATGATGAATGGGAGTCTATAGATATCAAGAGCCACCTTATATAACATATTACTAATACTAATACTGCTACTTCTACCACTACTACTACTACTACAGCAATGACTACTGCTACTACTAATACTACTGCTACTTCTACTAGTACTACTACAACAATAACTACAACTAAAAAGGCTACAAAATTAGACAAATTAGACAAAAACTCTTCAAGGTGCTGTGGTAAGCTGGGATGACGCAAAAGTCGACTACTGCTGCTACTACAACTAATACTCCTAATACTACTACTTGAATTTCCCTGGGGATCAATAAAGTATCTCTACACCTAGTACTAAAGTATATTAAAAGCAGACTTTCCACAGCACACTCCTGTGCGCTGTGGAAAGCTGGCATGGTGTAAATGTCACCTTCCCCCTTCATTTCATTCACAACCTTGTTCTCTGGTCCTGCTGTTACATCACACATGGAGTAAGGAGCACGCTGCAGTTTAAAAGGTTTATATACTTCAAGTCCTGTAACACGCAACATTTATTCTTGAGAGCTTCAATCCTCCTCAAAAACAGACCTGGAATTGGGTTTTGTTTCATTCATATGTTTGAGAAACCATTTGTTATTAGATCTTGGAAATTCCAGGCTTAAATTCACCCAATTCATTCTAGTGAAGGGATAGAATTTGAATAGGAGTCCATCACCTGCTGGTTTCTATGGTAACGTCATCGCTCTGTCTTAAATGTTCCACAGTATAATATTAAACAGCTCTACTTTGCATGCATTAAATTAGAGATAGTTTTATAGCTCAAAAATACTTAGAAAAACAGACATTCTGAGTGTGAGCGGGGTCGCCTCTCCACAGATCTGACCTGTAACTTGGTCTGGTTTGGTCCCCATGAAGATAGAAAGGTTTAATGCCATACTGTGGAACATTTCAGACAAAACGATAAAGAATAATGTGTAATCTCCATGGAAAAAAGAATTTGACGGACCCTTCACCAGAAAAGTTACACAACGCACCTTTAAAACACAGTGGAGCACTTCCTGTGTTACCCCAAGACATTAGAAGATTGTGTTTTTAGATTGATAGAAGAACTCAGCCTAAATTTGCAGGATTTGTGTGTTAAAGATGTGCGGACGAAAACAAAACACAAATCCTATGTTTGCGCTGAGGAAAAAACATTATAACATGGATCATAAAATAGCAGATTATGGGCAATTTAGGTTTTTTTTTTCAGAGAGAAGCACTATAACCTCCCCTCTGCAGCGTGCAAAGTCCGATCACATCACTTTACTCGAGCGTGAGGTGATGTGGAGGTAAAGCGTGCATAAGGAAAGAGGACATAGCTTTGTACTTACGGTGATCAGGGTCTGGTACAGGCAGTAGAAGCCCAGATACCAGATAAAACGGCAGTTAAGGAACGGAGGGACGAACCAGAGGTAGAAGTAAGCAATTATTAGGAACGGTGTGCAGCCAATCATCCTGGAAAAGAAAAAGAAATCATGTTAAATTGACTTGCATGTTTTTTAAAAGGCATATATTTCACAACATTGACTCTTGTGAGCTTTAAGTCGTGTTATTATGTTATTACGTGCTCAAAAATAGACCTGGAGTTGTGTTTTAACAACATTTTAACATGGTTTAACAATGACTGGGGAAGAAATACAAATCATTCTGTCCATAAATCTGACTAATAATCCTTCATGTCTGCTGTAAAGGATAAGTACAAAAGAAAATTGTACAAAATGGTGGCTTTTTGTGCTAGAAAAAGTGAACTAGTGATCTGGCTATCGGACCAATCTCCTCCTAAAACTCAGTGGCCAAAACCATGTTTTTGGTTTTGTTTCTCTCGATTATCTGACGTGTCGGCTTCACCAAGCAGGACAATACTTTTAAAAAGACAAGGGAACCTTTTTTGATGCATCCTGGACTTGAGATCTCAGCTATTATGAATGTGAAATATTACGTGCTCAAAAATAGACCTGGAGTTGTGTTTTAACAACATTTTAACATGGTTTAACAATGACTGGGGAAGAAATACAAATCATTCTGTCCATAAATCTGACTAATAATCCTTCATGTCTGCTGTAAAGGATAAGTACAAAAGAAAATTGTACAAAATGGTGGCTTTTTGTGCTAGAAAAAGTGAACTAGTGATCTGGCTATCGGACCAATCTCCTCCTAAAACTCAGTGGCCAAAACCATGTTTTTGGTTTTGTTTCTCTCGATTATCTGACGTGTCGGCTTCACCAAGCAGGACAATACTTTTAAAAAGACAAGGGAACCTTTTTTGATGCATCCTGGACTTGAGATCTCAGCTATTATGAATGAAGGAGTATTAACATTCATTCACTCTAGGACAAGTGAAATGCTGAGACAAATAAACTAGGACTTAACCAGGACTATACCAGAACTAAACCAGAATTAAGCCAGGACTAAACTAAAATGAAACCAGGACTAAACCAAGGCAAAATCAGGACGAAACCAATACTAAACCAGGATTAAAGCAGGAATACATCAGGATTTAACCAGGACTAAACCAGGATTAAACCAAGACTAAAACCAGGACAAAACTTGAATGAAACCAGGACTAAGCCAAGACAAAAACAGGACTACATCAGGATTTAACCAGGACTAAACCAGGACTAAACTAGAACTAAACCAGGATTAAACCAAGACTAAAACCAGAACAAAACCTGAATGAAACCAGGACTAAGCCAAGACAAAAGCAGGACTACATCAGGATTTAACCAGGATTTAACCAGGACTACACCAGGACTAAACCTATATTAAACCAGGATTAATCAAGACTAAACCAGAACTACACCAGGATTAAACTAGGATTAAAATGAGTACTAAACCGGTACTAAACCTCACAGCCATACTTAAAACCTGACCTGAGCACTGTCCAGCTCCAGGGCCACATATATGACCCTTTGGTCGACTCTGAACGGACCATTTAAGCTCATTTGGAAATACAAAATAAATATATTTTATCATTTTTATCATGCACGGACTAAAGCTGCATTGCTTTTATTTTAGAAGTGTTTTTTATGATATTTTTTGTGAAGAAGCCTCAATTTTTCATTGCTTAGTCATACACTCTTAATAATCTTACCAGTGCGTCAGAAAAATGTTATTTACTCCTTTTTATAAAGAAATACAATTAATATGATGCAGAATTGAGTTAAGCACTTCAAAGAAGCCTCAATTTTTCATTGCTTAGTCATACACTCTTAATAATCTTACCAGTGCGTCAGAAAAATGTTATTTACTCCTTTTTATAAAGAAATACAATTAATATGATGCAGAATTGAGTTAAGCACTTCAACAATATTTTCTGTTTCTCGTGTGGCCCCATGAAAAAAAGAATCGCCCACCCCTGATTTAGGACAAGTGAACTGCTGAGCCAAAGGATTAGACGTTCTAAAATATACATGTTGAAAAAGCATTCTGTATCATTAGCGCTAAAAACCTGAATCCCCATCTCCCATCATCTTCATATTTACAAACCAGCACTTCACAGATCCGAAAAATTATCCCAAATTGTAGGTTTGTTGCATAACTGGAGGATGGGTGTTTTTAGAGTCCATAATTTACTGAGATTACTCTACATTTAAGAATCCTGCTCAGTGATCATGCCGAGTCCTGGAGAAGATAGGGATCTGTTCAGGGAGGGACACTTCACAACGGAAATTCCACAAAAGCCCACATAGCATTTATAAGATGAGAGGACTCCAGCAGATAACATGAATATGCATCACTCTAACACAGCGTGAAGAAGTGGATCTGCTGCCCTGTGTTTTCCACACACTCTGAGTTATATGGGCCATGTATAATTTATAGTCGAAGAAAACAACTGTAGACGGGAAAATGTTATTCAGGAGTGGAGTTAGAGGAGGAGATTGGTCGATATGCTCAGTGCAAAAGCGTAGAAAGGTGTCAGTGGTTATTGCTTTGCCTGGAATGTTCCAAAGTTAATGTTTTATCTTATGCAAAATTGACTCTTGTGAGAACCATAGACGGGAAAATGTTATTCAGGAGTGGAGTTAGAGGAGGAGATTGGTCAATATGTTCAAATTCATGTCTTATCTTATGCAAAATTGACTCTTGTGAGATTTAAACTACGTTAAAATGTTTTTTCTCATCAAAAACAGACCTGGAGTTGTGTTTTGTTTCATTCACACATGTTTAAGTAATTCTATATTAACTAAGATAGTGAAGATGTACAGAGTTTAAAAACACAGTGGAGCACTTCCTGTATTACCACATGAGATCACAAGGTGGAGAGTTCTTTGTTTGATAGAAAAATTAAGCGTAAATATGCAGGATTTGTGTGTTAAAGATGTGAAAATAAAACAAAAGACAACTCTGAAGGGCAGAAACGCGTGATTTTAACTTTATCTGTCATGTCGTATTAAAAGTTTTTAATTATTTTGTACTTTTTGAGCCTCAGCTTTTTCCACTTTGTATTTGAGACTATTGCCTCACTGAAGGGCACCAAAAGGACAATTCTGCACAATCTCTACGGATCCAATTAGCCCTCCTGCCCCATAAAGTTTTGCACAACTCCGGGTCTGTTTTTGATGAGGAAACAACAGTAGAACGGAGGTCAGAAAACAGGGAAATATGGACCCATTAAGAAAACAACTCTAGACAGGAAAATGTTATTCAAAAGAGGAGCTAGACGAGGTTATTGGTCGATATGTTCACTGCAAACGTCAATACAGATACATTACGGAGTAGCAGGGCGTCAATAGTTACTGCTTTGCCTGGAATGTTCCACAGTATGGCATTAAAGTCTGTCTATTTTGTATTTACTGAATCACAAGTGCTCAAAAACGCTGCAATCTTACTGTGCCCAGACCTGACCAGCTTGTCTCCATGGAGATACGGTTAATGCCATAATGTGAAATTAATTATACCATAATAATATCGTGGACCATCACAATATTGTCAAACGTGTCATAATAATATCGTGGACCATCACAATATATTGAATCACAACTCTTAAATGAATAGTTATGGTGTGACAATAGTTTAAAAAAAAATAGAGGGAATTACATAGACCATGATCCTTTGCTCCGTTTCAGTGCAGATTACATTAAGAAGTAAATGTTATAAGGGTCAGAGACATGACATGGGTCCAATCATAATCTCTTCAGTTAAAAAGGTTCAGATTTCATAATAATTCCCCACATCCCTGTAGAACCTCTGACCTCCTGGAACCAAATCATTTTTCACAAATCCTGAGTTCTTCTGCATGTTTTTTGTCCTTAAAGTGTCAAATGTTCATGTGGTGCGACCGTCCGCCCTTAACTCATGATTTTGAAACTTAAAATGACTCTAAATCTAATCACATTTATTTTCTTTCTTTTTTGTCATATTTTCTCAAGTATTTTTAGTCCCACGTGAAATTTCATCTTTCTTGAACAGATATTTCCTCCATAATATTCAAACAAATATTGTCCGAGTGTGTCCATTTTTTCAAATCTCATGTTTTCATGTTTTCAGATCTTGATATCATGTTCATATGACTCACAACTTAGATTTATATCCCAACCATGTTTTAGAAAACAAAAAGGTTATTCTCAGTCACACCACATGACATTTTTTAAGGTCATAGCCAATTCATGTACATAAAAAACCCTAAAAATGCTTCATATAAATGTCAAACATAGATTTATACACCTGACATTGGAAATATTTGAAAAAGTTCAATAGAAACTACAGTTTAAAATCCTTATACGTAATAAGCACTATTAAATCTTACTTGTGTGGATTAAGTCTTGTAAAGATTTTTTTTAAGACGAAAAAGTAACAAATTCACGATTTTGTTCACCTGCTAAAAATATGGCAATAAATACAGTTATATCCCTAATAATCATATCATTGAAATATTACTCAACTAATTTATTTTACATTAATTTGATCTTTTGTCGCCTTTTGAAGTTGTAATAATTGAAAATATACAGTTTATTTTAACTAAAGGGTCTATATTCCACTATTTTCTGATGTTTTAATGTAGTTTTCTCATCACAAACAGACCTGGAGTTGTGTTTTGTTTCATTCCCACATATTTAACACACAAACCTTGAAGATTTAGAGTTAAGAGTTCTTTTCTCAAACAAAAAAACACAGAAAACGCAATACAGGAAGTGCTCCGCTGTGGTTTTAAACTCCACACACCTTCACCAGAATAATTTTAGATGGATTTCAGAAAGAGAAATGCCAATCTGCCCTGAACAAAACCTAAAAGGAGCTGCTAACTTCAAAACTACCACTTCATGACATCACAAAGTGGAACAGAGCATTGGATTTTGAGCTTTGGAGATGCAGACAGACTAATAATAAAGAATTACTCCAAAATCTGGAATGAAACAAAACAAAATATAACTCCAGATATGTTTTTGAGGAGATCACCGCTTTATAAAATGACTTTAAGCTCCAAATTTTGCGCAATATAGGATAATTAATTTGACATTTTGTCGTTTTTTAAAGTTTAAATAATAGTTGATTTGAATTAAGCATATTATTATAGCTTCCAATTGTGATATTAACCATTTTCCAATACATCTCCCTCATTCTAAAGCATTTTACTGTGTTGTCAGGTATTTTTTGGTATTCTGTCACGCTGTTCTTGTCCGTATAAAACTGCTGAAGTGAAAGAACGCCACCGCTCGTCTCCACAGGTAGAAAAAAGGACCAGAGGAATTTAGGTGACAGCGGCAAAACCCACACAGGACCCGACCTTTGACCTCTGCAGCGTCCGTAAACAGCAAAACAAAAACGCGACAGAGAAAGTGGGAGAAAGAGGAGGCACAGGTTTAGTCTTTTCTAGCACCATCGAGGTCGCTTCTCTTTCCTCTTTGTGTGTGTGTGTGAGTGTGAGTGTGAGTGTGTGCGTTTTATTGACAAAAGCAGGTGACAAAGCACAGAGGCGGCACAGGGGCAGACTGGTCATGTGTGAAAGAATGGGAGAGCGACAGTGTTCCTGCAAGACGAGCGCAAAGCCAAAAACGAGACCCGAAACACACTGAAAAAGCGCATTTCGAACTATATTTCAGACTTTTAATTTCAGCAGATTTTTGTTGTTTTGACTAGTTTAGAACGTAGCTGTTTGGAGCCAGTTCAGGTTAGAAATAGGAATTGATTTTACAGACAAAATAGCGAAATAGAAACAGCAGGATCGTGCAGAGCGGAGGGTTAATACGAACTTTTAAGACCAAAATGACGAGACTCACTGCAGCAATTACAGAGAAAAGGGGGACAGATTTACAATTTCAAGTTAGTTAAACCCAGAGTCGATGGAACCCAAAGTGTCCCCACGCTCACTCTGTGCTAAAGACGAGCCTTGTCACATAATCGACCAAAAACAGGGCGTGGTTTGGCACTATGAAGAACTCTCAAGACCACGGCATGAAGCACCTCTTTGTATCTGACCCAAACAGCGCTCAAAATACAACTTCAAGGCAGTTAAGCAAAGGTTTTTTAACAGAAAAGTAAGAAAAAGGTGTACTTGTATGAAAAAGAGTAAACTGCTATTATTAGTAAATGGTCACATTTTTATACAACGTTTTTCCACATTCAGGGCACTCAAAGCACTTTACGTCAAAGAACCGCTAGCCCACACAAACACACTCACACACCAGTGTACACAGCATTCACGGGAGCTGGAATCGTTCTGCCAACCTGTGGGTCAATGAATCTGCTAAAGGACTACAGTTTTAGTTTAACAGATACAAAATTTTATCATTTTTGTAACTTTTGTGTCACTTTTCTGGTAGAGGGTCCATCAAATGCTTTTCTCTATGGAGGTGTTATTGCTTTGTCTGAAATGTCCCACAGTACGGCATTAAACCTTTCTATCTCCATGTAGTCCAAACCAGATCAAGTTACAGGTCAGATCTGTGGAGAGGCGACCCCGCTCACAGTCAGAATGCCTTCTTTTTAGGGCTGCACGATATATCGAAAAAATATCGTCATTGCGATAATGGCACGTGCGATATCCACATCGCAAAGATGCGCGATATTTTTTAATTGTTTTATGTGTAAATGGTGAGTTTATTGCGTTCTGGAGTTCACAATTCCGACGCGCCCTTAAACGTAATGTTTTGCTAGCTAGAGCGAGCGCGTGGACTCGCAGTGCATGACGGGAAAACACTACAGTCACCATGGCGGCTAATGAAGAAGTCAGTGAAGACGACAACAGCCAACAACTTGTGCCTAAAAAGCACAGCAGCTCCGGAATTTGGGACTTTGGCTTCAGACGGGACGACGTGTCACAGACGCAAGTGCTGTGCAAGTCGTGCCGGAAAGTTATCGCAACGTCGAGAGGAAACACGACGAACTTACACAGCCACCTCGAACGCAACCACAGGGAGCTATACAGTGATTTTATTCAGTCAAAAACTTCAGCAACCAATGTTACGCAGGTACAGTCGCAAAAACATCTGTAATAAAGTTGTGGCCTACGGCTGTTCTCCTAACAAGTTTAATACTTTGCAGGAGCTTATTCTTAGTTTTCTAACCATGTGGAACACAGGTAAACGTCATAGAGGCAAACATGTGAATGTACCAAGCATTTTTTTTTAGGTTAAAAGAAAATATCGCAATAATATCGTTATCGCAATGCTTGACACCCGTATCGCATATCGCATTCATTTGCAATATCGTGCAGCCCTAATTCTTTTTTAGGTAAATTTGATCAATAAAGTCATGTGTAATTGAATAAATGTAAGGAACATTCCAGGCAGAGCAATGACATCTCCATAGAAACAAGTAGGCGACGGAAAAGTTACACGATGCATCCTTAACGTACACATTAGATTTACATGTGAAATACACTTCTGAAATCACAAATTTGGATACTGTGAATATATTTTCACTAGTTTTGATTCACGAATGCTCTGTATTCTCATTACTCATGATTCACTAATTGAGTTTCAAAGTGATCATTTCTTATCATCAACTCTTTGAAGATGTGAAAAGTAATTACAGGAAATCACTTTTGTCCTACTTAAACAAAACCTGAAAAGAAAATTATCTTAAATTAAAAACTTAACCTAGTTTTTCTGGTAAATTGCCCAGTGCACTTTTAATTAAAAATGTTTCAGTGAGCAATAATGAAACCTATTCACACCATAATCTGTGAACTTAAAATAGCTGGTGCAGATTCAAAAGAGGTCATACTTTCTCTCATTTGTGGTTTGGTAAAATTATCAGTGTCACCTTGTCTTTCATCACAGCTGCAAAGCTTTTATATGAGCAGACTGGTTTCCTAATAAAGACTTGACAGTTAGACAGAGGAATGTTGTTTCCTCATACCTGGAGCTGTGGTTTGTTTCATTCACACGTCAGTAATCCTGCATTATTAGCTTTAGATCAACTCTGTAACACCTTCTGATGTCATTTAGTGATAGTTTCCAAGCTGACAGTTACTTTTTACCTTTACTTCAGTAGAGATTGGCAATTCCGGGGCTGAAATGATCCAAATGATTCCAGTGAACGTGGTTTAAAAACACAGAGGAGCACTTCCTGTATTAACACATGACATCACAAGGTGGAACAGAGCCTAAATCTGCAGGGTTTGTGTGTTAAACATGTGTGAAGGAAACAAAACACAACTCCAACAACTGTTTGTGATGAGGAAACTACATTATATTATAACATAGATGAAAATAGCGTAATATGGACCCTTTAATGTTTGTTAGGTTCACTGTGCAACTTTTCTGGTGGAGGGTCTCGTCTCCATGGAGATGTTATTGCTTTGCCAGGAATGTTCCATGGTAGGGCATTTAACATTTCCAACTAGCATTTATTAGGTGTGTTTCTATTGCTCAAAAATACAGTAATTTCTTCGGTGAATAGAGGCGACTTTCCACAGATCTGAACAGTAATGCAGGATAGTGCTGTAAACTGCTTGTCTCCTTCATGATAGACAAATTTAATCTATACGGTGGTGCATTTTCGACAAAGCAAAAACATTTCCATGGAGACAAGCAGGTGTTGGACCCTCCATCACAAATGTTACGCAGTGCACTTTTCCAAACACATAAAGCTCCTTCTCTTAGTGGTAAAAGTCCTGTTCTAACATCAGCATCTGTTCAGTCACTGCGCACTTGGGCCACATCCAATTTCATCAGATTGTGTTTATAATCTACACTTTATGATCAGGACAGATTTAAGTCCCTCCCACTATCCGCAGTTCCAGAACCTTCCTTTTCACGCTCCCTTTTCAATACCCAGGATTACATAAGAGTCCAGGACATATGTGTCTATTGATTCAAGTCTTGTCATTACTTTGCATTCAATCTGTGCTAAAGGGAATATTAGATTTGATGTGTGGGGAAAATGGTTTGTTCCAATGATGTACTGTCAATAAGGAATTAACTATTAATCCTATTACATCATCTGTGCTGTTTATCTGTAGCACTTGTGGACACACACACACACACACACACACACACACACATAAATGCATACATTGATGAATTAACTAAACTAAAAACTAAAAACCTAAAAACTACTGTATTTGTACGCATCAGAGGTTGCTTCAAAAATATTACTAAAAATAAAAATACAATATTGCTCATGTAGAAGTACAAAGGGGGGGTCACACATCCTCGTCAAAGCCTGATTCCGTCCTATTCCGAGGCTCAGTGGGACTGGGCCTGGTTAGGGCTTGGATGGGAGACCACTGGGGGGCCCACTGACAAAAACTGTCATTGTGTCTTTGGGCAAGACACTTCACCCTCATTGCCTAGTATGAAACTGGTGTGTGTGTGTGTGTTGTTGGTGCTCAGAGAGGTCGATGGTGCAGATTGGCAGCCTCGTTCGTGGAGTGGATGAACGATGCACTGTAAAGCGCTCTGGGAGTCTGGAGAAGCGCTACATAAATCCAATGATTAATTAACTAATCTGTAATTAATTCGCTCAAGCAAATGTAACAAAAAATCAGGAGTACATTGTCTATTGGGCCAAAGGGTTTTGATTAGCACTGAATCTTCTTTAGGGAAAGTCAGTCTACATTATCCTCAGGAAAATGTTGTTAGTGATTTGTTTAGGGAGCATTTAAGTCTGACTGTGCTCATTTGACATGGAAATAGATCACCCAGAATTAGTCTTGTAATGAGTGGTCCATGTGCGTAAACTAGTCTATGTGCTCTTATACTTATACTTATACCTAAAAACATTCAAAAGGTTCATTTCTGTCCTGTAAATGGGACTTTTTAGTATTGATACCTTTTGATAAACTACACTCTGTTCTCCATTGGGAGAACATTTAAACTCCACAAAACATTTCCAAATTTCCAAAAATGCTGATTTGGCTTTACTTCAGACAAAGGTTTAGAGTAAAATCCAAAACTGAAGTTTCCAAATAATCCCACTGACAAACAAACCAGCCAACGCAACTTCCTGCAATACTTTGACTTCTTGTTTAAATCATATAAACAAAAACAGAAAAAGGGGAATCAAAATGTGAATAAATATTTGTATAGTTTTCAAGCTAAGGATTAAACTAAAGGAAGTCACAGATACAAAGTACAGGAGGTAACTTTTGGGAGGTGGCACATCACTCGTATACAGGTGATGTATGATTCCAAGGAAAGATGGAGGTAGAGAATTTATATGCCATATTTTACAGCCAAAGGAACAACTTCTCCAATGAAACAAGCAGGAGGGGGCCAAAGAAGGGGTTTGTGGAGATACAAGCCCCATTAGAGTAAGAATACATGTTTTTTTCAGCAGCATAAACCGTTATTTTAATATATTTTTGCAGAAAAGTTACATACTACGGCTTTAAACAGTAAGATCCAGAAATCAGCAAGTTAATTAAAAAGTTATACGATCAATATACTGTACAAGATTAGAATAGAATGAGACAAGTGGGACCTTTTGTAGTACTCAAAAGGAAAAATCTGAAAATCCACAGTGACTGATTGAAAGTGGGCACAAAGTCACAAAATTAATCTTCGGGTTTAAGCTCTACTGTCCAGAGTCGTCCCCCCAACAGTTATAATGAAAATCTGCAGAACCTTGTGCCAGTTTTTGCATCATGTGGAAAGAACCATTACAGAGATAGTAACCAAAAATTTGATATTTTTTATACTTTGATAACAAACCGCACATGACCCAATCCTGCACCCAATGAAATTCAACTTCCAATATTATTTTTCCATACAAACGCCATTTTTATTTTGAGTTTTTCACAATTTTTAAAAAACCTGTACCTGATTTTTGTATTTGTACAGAATTTGCATTTTGTAAAGCATCAAGAAGTGCACGTTGTTGTTGCTGTTCACTTAAAAATTACCACTACATGACATCACAAGGTGGAACAGAGCATTTTGAGCTTTGGAGATGTAGACAGACTAATGTTAAAGTCAAATATGTGAATGAAACAAAACACAACACATGTTTTTAGGAGGTAATAACATTCTAACCATTTTGATCAATATAAGAGCTTTAAATTGTTATTGAAATGGCCAATTTGACCCATTTTGCTCTAAAAACACGTGAACACAGCTTATCCTCCAACATGTGCACCGTACAACTTTGACACGTGATTTAAAACTAATTTCCCAACTGCATTTCCATTATAGAAGACTTCAAAGCGTGATCCAGATCTCAAAACAAAAACTGGAAGTCGGCCAGGTGAAACTTCATTTAAATGTCACATAGGAACTCGGGTTTCCTTGTACCAAAAATTCCAACATCAAAGTACAGAAGCGGTTTCTCACAACGGCACTACGCCCATAAATCTTGTCTAGCGGCGCATCAGAGAAAGCTTCGGGGACAGGCCAATTAAAATACAATGACAGTTTGTTTATTCAGTCCCAGGTGAACCTCGGAGTTGTTTGAGAAGCTGAATTTGCAGAGCGATGCTTTGTTTTTGTGGAGACATTAACAGGAAAGAGCTAACCCGCAGTTGTGTCTGAGAAAGAGGTAGCTAACCCAAACGTCACCCGAAACATAAACACAATATGCAAACAAAATATGAAGCAACGGGAGCAATCAGGTAGTTTTGAAATGCTAAATGGTTTTTGGACACGTGTGGGTAGAGCGACTTTATTTGATTCACATGTTGAGGATGCTGGACTGTTAAAGTGCTCATAATATGCTTTTTTTTTATCTGTTATAACGTTTCCTCATCAAAAACCGCTATTTTTTGATCTGTTTCCTCATCAAAAACAGACCTGAAGATGTGTTTTGTTTCATTCACACTTTTAACACACGAATGCCGCAGATAAAGCTTGAGTTCTTCTCCCAAACCAAACCACCTTGTGATGTCACGTGGACAAAAGGAGCTGTTAACGTGAAAACTACATGACATCACAAGGTGGTTTGGTTTGGGAGAAGAACTCAAGCTTTATCTGCGGCATTCGTGTGTTAAAAGTGTGAATGAAACAAAACACAACTGCCGACTGGATGTGTTTTGTTCTACTATTATGCAAAATTTTCAGTAAAAATTAAGTGACAAAAAAGAAACAAAACACAACTCTGGGTATGAATTGACGTAACAACAACGTAACAACATTCTAACATGGCTTAAAGTTCACAAAGAGTCAATTTTTCATTATATTTTTCATTATAGAGTTTTGCAATTCTTTTCACTTACGCCTATTAAAACCACACAAGCCAACAAATGCAAAAAAAAAAAATATTATTATTATTATACTGTAGCAGAGCATTTTTATTGCTTATTTTCTTATTTAATTTTGACTTGTACACACACATTTATATAATTATGCCTTATTTGATTTGACACCTGTCTCTTGAGATCTTTTTTGTGACTTATTTTAAAATGTATTATTGCTATTATATATATTTTACTCTCTATTATTTAATATATTGTGATGTGTGAGCTACAGTGCCCAAAAAATGTCCCTTGTGGATCAATAAATTTAGGGTTTGTCTAAGTCTAAGTGTAAGTCAGAACAATATTACGGTAATTCCGCGTAATCTTTTCTTCCTTCTGCCATAAAACGTTTAAGTGGAGAGTAAAGTTTAAATGAGGCTGGAGTGTGTGTTTTGTGTTGTGTGCAGGCCCGTCCACAGGAATTTGGTGGTACGGGGCAAAGAGCCTCACATGGGCCCCTCTTTTGATATGAATAGGAAAAAGGAACAAATCTGAGGCCCTGGACAACACACCCCGTTTACCGCCCTGGTTGTACGTACATGATTTTATTTATGGTTTGTGCACGACTTGAGATCTGCGAACTGAACTGCGCTTTGGGATTAATTAAGTTATTGATTTATTGGTTGATCGAGTGGACATAGAGCATCTCACCAGGGCATGAGTCTTCCAATCCTGGTGCGTCCGGTTTTGGTGATAAAGAATCCGACGACGGGGTCTGTGACGGCGCCCCAGGCTTTACCGATGAACAGCACCATAGAAGCCTGGAAGGCATTGATCTGAAACACAGCAGCAAAACTGTTCGTACAGCGTGATCTTTGTTCTACGCCCTGATCAATTCTATCTTTACCTTCAAATAAAAAGCATGGAAAAGAAAAAAAATGCATAAAACAGAAGCACATGTGTGCATGTTCCAGTAAAGTGAATAAACATCTCTTAGCAGTAGCTTAATCCAGTACAGATCATCTTTTTTTTCTTTTGCTAAATTCTAGGGATGTAATGATATTAAAATGGTTACAGTTCGATATTTATTGGAGTATTTTGTAGGGGTTGCTACTTTTTCCTTTTAAAAGTCTTGGAAAAGCCCTGAAAAGCCTTTGATACTGTTATAATATGAAGAATTAAGATTTAAAAGTGCTTCATAACAGTTATTTCTTCATGTGGTCTGCACTGACAACACCAAAGGATCATGGTCTATGTAGTTCCCTCTGTTTTCTTAGAGAAATTCAAAGTGCGTTACAGAATAAGAAAGACATTAAAATCACAAAGAAACACATTAGAATCACCATAACTATTCATTTAAGTAAAGAGGTAAAGGCAAAGTCGACATATTGTGAGGGTTTCTGATATTATTATGAGACTTTTGACGAAATTATATCACAATATTTGACTTATTATTGCATCTCTACTAAATCTGACAAATAAAAAAATAACTAAACTACACAGACAGATACGGATAGACAAACATTTGCAAATGAATCCTGAGGGAAATTGCAGTGCAGTCTGTTTCTCACATTCAAACATCACGTACATGAAAATTAAGGATGCACCAATGTGGCTTTTTCAGTTCTGATATCAGATCCTGCAAATTTTCCAGTATTGGCACAGATATCTGGTGTGTTCATAATAAAAAAGAACCAGTCATTCTTATGTAAACTGAATTCAAGTACTTAAAATGACTGCAGTTGTCCCTTTTTGACCTGTACACTAAAACTGCAATGCTGTATTTACTAATAGTTTTCAGTTCTCTTATCTTAATTCTCTAATTGTATGTGGAAATTATTACTAAGCAAATGAAAATATCTTTGCTTTTATGTGTTATGTTTAGTGGATGTTATGGTGATGGCCGATATAACGTTACCTGGGCGACGTCCAGCAGGTATATTTGGAGAAAGAAGGCCGTGGCACTGGCAGCTACTTCTTTGGGAGCTCCTCCGATGGCGAAACACAATTTACTGCACAACGTTAACTTCTGGCTCAGGTCGGTCTGTGAATAAGCAAAAGAAACAGAAGATATGAATTGTGAGAGAATACATAATGTAATGGGGCAAGTCGGAAGTTTCTCAATAATGGACAGTTTGAAAAATTGTGAACTCTGGACTGGAGGCAGCTGGAGGCAAAAGTGGAACAAAATGTGATTATAATGGGAAAACTGGGATTAACTTCAGAATATCACAAAATATTACAAAATCAAGGACAGCTCCATGTGAATGATTCAGAGCCCAGTTTAAAAACACTTACAATTGTGTTTTACATTTTTTATGAGTTACGAGTTTACGAGTTTATGATCCACACTAAGCATTTTACAAAAGCAAAATCCACATTTTGAGGTTTTACTGGACAAATCTTCACAGAAATGTTGAGCCCACAACAGTTTTTCACTTCATCTACAGATATATTACACATTTCATCATAAATTCATACTTTTTGTGAAGCTTAAATACTATTTTAGGGTTAGAAAACTGTATTTTTTCCATCCTACTTATCAGAGAGGCAAAGTTAATAAGATTTGCACCTTGAAAATTCTAAATTGTTGCTTATTTTTCATTATAATGTCATAAAACCATCAGCATTTAGCTCTGCTTGTCCGTTAATCATTGTAAATATATGATGTTAGCTTCATTTTGCCTCCATTTGCCTCTTTATAGTGTGTTTTTATAGTGTTGTGTGTTTATAGTGTTGTGTATTTATCGTGCTTTTCAAGATGTATAAAGTTACTTGATAATTTCAGGTTTTATTCACTCCATTCACTCCAGTTTAAGCATCTTTCGATCTATCTATATAAATCCGATTCCATTATATTATATTATTTTTAGTTGTAGTCACTGAAACTCCTTTTTGACCCTCCACACCTTAAAATGCCTTTGCCAGGTTCGATTACTCATTTTACTAAAACACACTTAAGATCATTATATTTTTATTGAGCATTTTTTTATTGTTTTCCCACTTTTTCATATTTTTTAAGTTTAAAATGTTACTTCCTTGTTGTAAATCGTGTCACACTGGGAACTGTTACCTAGCAACCATGTTCTACACTGTTCCCAAACGCCTCTAACATACACAGAAAATATTATTAACAAATAAAAATATAAGAAAATACTTAGTTGAGTCATGTGTAACGTCATAGGAAATTCGTGATTATGGTGTAAATTGTGTTGAAATTTTTGGACAGAATTCTTCCCACAGTGTGACGTCATCAGTATGTTTAAAACACTAACCCTAACCTGTAATTTTCAGCATTATATTTTTCAACTTTTCTTCACAAATTGCTTCCTGATTTGTCTAAAACCATAATTCATATTGACAACAGGTATTATCCGACCAGATTAAGTAGAATTTAGAGACTTTAACTTCTGAGATCACACATCAGATGGAGTTTTGACAGTCGGCAGGTTTGACCACAGTGTTTTTTCAGTCTCACAAAGGAGGAGCAGTGATTTATAACGCAACAGTTAAAGCAAAAGAAAAAATGTAATGAACCATGATTCAACTTTCGATTGTCATGTATAAATTCCTGTATGAATCCTTGGCTATTTTTGAATCCACAGCGGTTAGTCACATCCTGTTGGCTTAAATTTAATCTCTCTCGGTTTTTAAAGGACTAATGTTAATGTTATGACACAAAGAATAATGACTTTGCAGTTGAATATAAATAAAGATTTGTCAATTTGTTATTATATGAGTATTAGAGAGATACAAGAATGACAAATAGTATTAAAGGTCATGTATTGCATAAAATTGATATTTGTGAAATTTAAGTCATGTTATAATGTTGTTTCCTCCTCAAAAACAAACCTGGAGTCTCCAAATCTCAAAAAGTTCTGTCCCACCTTGTGATGTCATGAAGCTTTTGCAGAGTTTTCAAGTTAACACCGTTTTTTTTACCTTTAGTTCAGTAGAGATGTGCAATTCCAGCGCTGAAATCATCCAAATGATTCAAGCGATGGTGGAGCACTTCCTGTATCGCCATGACATCACAAGGTGGAGCAGAGCTTTTTCAGTTTCTTCTCATAATAATGGTAACACAATCCCGCGCTGACCAGTTTCTGGTCTAGAGTATTTGATTGGTACTCCAGAGCCTATGGTTGCGCTATTTTACCCAATCCAGAACTTGCCATCTTTGGCTGCGTGCATTCAACTATCCCTTCAACAATGCGGATCCCAATGGAGCTTGGAATGATGATTGCAAAAAGACTTATTCTAAAAGACTGGAAGTCCTCTGTCCCGCCCTCTTTCAGTGCCTGGCTCAATGACATGTTGACTGTCATACAAATGGAAAAAATTCGATATACACAAACGTCTGCGGTGGATGTGTACACAAAGTCCTGGGCTCCATTTCTCAATCACCTTGAAAAAGTTCATGTGTGATGTCGTTTCTTTTGTCCACCCTTAAATTTTTGTCTGAGTGGTGTCTGTGCATCGCAAAGGAATGACAAATGGAGAGAACATTGAACAGAGTGTGAGTCATGTTATAATGTTGTTTCCTCCTCAAAAACAAACCTGGAGTCTCCAAATCTCAAAAAGTTCTGTCCCACCTTGTGATGTCATGAAGCTTTTGCAGAGTTTTCAAGTTAACACCGTTTTTTTACCTTTAGTTCAGTAGAGATGTGCAATTCCAGCGCTGAAATCATCCAAATGATTCAAGCGAAGGTGGAGCACTTCCTGTATCGCCATGACATCACAAGGTGGAGCAGAGCTTTTTCAGTTTCTTCTCATAATAATGATAACACAACAGAACTGACATTGTATGGACTGAAACGGGACTAAAACTGGACTAAATCATGACTAAACTAACCTAGAACTTCAGCTTCGAGGACCAAACCAAGTCTAGATCAGGACTAAACCAGGATCAAACCAGGACTAAACCAGGATTAAATCTGAGCGCATGCAGATTTACTTGGGTGGTAATTACGTAACATTACCCGATACATTCTCATACAATTTGAGGATTTCAGAGTCACACATTCGCTGCCAATCACTGTCAACTCCACATAATATGAGTATAGTCGAGCCCCCTCCATCTGTGCTCAGCCATCTGTGCAATAAAGAATGATTTTAGCATCTGAATCTGAAGTGTGGCTTGTTTCACTGTGTTACTTTTTGGGGAAAATTGAGAATTAGTTTGGAGAATTCGCAATATTCAGTGATTTTTTTTTTTTTATAAAGCATCCAGTTTTCCTATAGTAGCATATGAGAGTAATCAAAAGAAGAGAAAATCATGTTAGTTACTATGGCCCTGAAAGTACTGCATGCTCTGTTCCACCTTGTGATGTCATGTGGTGATACAGGAAGTGCTTCACTGTGTTTTTAAAATCCATACACATTCACTAGAATCATTTGGATAATTGGATATCCCTGGAATCGCCAATCACGAGGATAAAAGGTAAAAGTTAACTTGAAAACTACTAATTCATGACATCACAAGGTGGAATAAAGCATTTTGAGCTTTGCAGACCAATAATAAAGACTGTGAATGAAAGAAAACACAACTCCAAGTATTTTTTGACGAGGTAACAACATTTTAACACATCTTAAAGCTCACAAAAGTACATTTTGCGTAATATATGACCTTTAACTTACTTAAAATTCACGTGTATTGACATTGTTTTGTATGTACTGGATTCTCATATGAACTAACTATGCATGACCAGTCATTTTTGCAGGTTTAAATGTATTTTTTATACTGAAGATACTTTTTAATCTGATATTTTGCATCAAGAATTGTTGCAGTTTCAGTTGTTAATAATGTTCTATGTAACTTTTCTGATGAGAAAACGACCACCGAGATGTTAGTGCGATGGAATGTCCCACAGTATGGTATTAAACTTGTCTTACGTTTATTCTGTGTGTTTTTGTTGCTAAAAATACCTTGAAAAACTTGCATTCTGACTGGGATTATCTCTCAGTTTTGACCTGTTAACCTGACATCTGCTGCTCACGTCCAACAGAAAATTACCTTTAAAAAAACAAGCCAAACTCAATCATATTTTGCCTGTAAATTCTCAGATCTGTGTAACCTACTTTTAAAATGCATTCACAATTTATAAAGCCAATTACCCTTGACATTTCAGATTAGCCATCACCATGTTGCCAAACTGGATGACTCTTTGTGGCCACACCAATTCAAAGGAAGTTTATCAAGGCCACTTAGCCATGACAAAGCTGTTACCACCCCTCCTCATAGTTTAGAAAGAGGAGTGTCATTTAGAGGAAATCAGCCACGAAACCTACTCACCGGCACTGAAACTCAAGCCCAACTCTGTCATCTTCTCTAAATTCTTTTCTATTTATGGAGATCCTAATAACAGCAATTGATGACAAATGCAATAAAATAGAATGATGCAGACTGCTCCGGCTCTGCACAGGAAATGTAAATGAGACGCGAGCGACTGAGTTTGTAAAAATTGCATTCAAACTCTAAACTGTAAACTTAATAGTGCCATTAATCACTCAGTTTAGCTTTTTTGTTGTCTATTTTGTTAAACATCCTATACTGCACAAAAATGATTCTTGTGAGCTTCAAAAACAGACCTGGACTTGTGTTTTGTTTCATTCGCACACATTTAAGTTGCTCAAAATGCTCCGTTCCACCTTGTGATGTCATGAAGTGATACTTAGTAGTTAGCTTTTACTTTTGGTTAAGCAGAAATCGGCAAATCCAGAGCTGAAAAGATCCAAATGATTCAAGTGGAGGTGTGTGCAGTTTAAAAACACAATGGAGCACTTCCTGTATGACCACGTGACATCACAAGGTGGAACTGCATGTTTTCTAAAAGCCTAAATATGTGTGAATGAAACAAAACGCAACTCCAGGAATGTTTTAACAATTCAAAAACATAACACAGATCAGAAAATAATATGGAACCTTTAAAAAACTGTATATTTAAAGGTGCAATGTGTAACTTTTCTGGTATGGAGTCCAAAAAAAGATTGTTTCCATGGAGATATTATCGCTTTAACATTATGGCATTAAACTACAGAAAGTTGCGTTTATCCAATTACCGGTGTTTTAAATGCACGTAATTTTACTGTGTGCGAGCTCTCTTCTCCACAGATCTGAACTGTCACTTAGCCTCACGGAAATAGATATGTTTAATGCCATAATAAGGGACATTTCTAGACCTACGCCATGTACTGAACACATTATGCATGAGAGAACTTGTTAAACTCGCTGAGAGACACCGCAAACTCCCATGGGGCAGCGACTTAGAAATATCTGAAGGTCTAAAGTACATTTGTGTTGACGTGACAAGTCGGTTCTGACAGGATGCGAGTTCTCCTGAGATTGTAAAGAGCCGAGCCGGTGTGTGTACAGTACAGTGTGTGGATTGTGTATCGCGAGGAGGTAAGTCTGCGCACTTTAATCAGCTATTTATTTTGAGAGGATTTTTAGGATTGCCACGAAGAGACAGGGCAGCTCAAAGAATTCTTCATTTTTAATCCATTCGATGCTCCTCATTGGTGAGTCTTCATAACTTCCACTGATTCTTCTCCAGAATCCAGCAGCCCCAGATTCACAAAGCGTTCTTAAGCTCATAAATTCCTTCTTAAATGACAGTTCCGCCTAATTCACCAACGCCCAATGTCTATAACTTACAATCATGGAGGAATTTTAATTTTTAGTTGCATCATCAGAGTAATAATATTCTAAAACGGGAGAATTTTTGTTTTCCTGACTCTTCGTCGGATTTTCAGTTAAGAAAAGGTTTTGTGAATGTCAAAAATGTTCATAATAGCGTTTTATGAATGAGGCCCTATGTTTTTTTTTTAAATTGTACTATGTAGCTTCTCTGGTGCCAAGTCAGTTACACATGAGTCTCCATTGATATGCTATTCCTGAGGCTCGAATGTTCCACAGTATGGCATTAAATGTATCTATCTTGCATGTATTCAATTACAAGAGTATTTGTGGTTCAGAAACGTGTCAGAAAATGCATTCTTAGGCTCTAAACACACTGCACGAGTCAGCGAAACCACATCCAAGCATCAGCACACACATGACTCTGGCTCCGGCTGTGTGTTTGTCAATGGGGAAGACGATTTAGCCACTTGTAACAGGGCCGCAGTAAAAATAACTCCCTGAATAGGCTTGTATTTCCCATATGTACAGGCCGACCACAGCGAGGATTTCCAAAGTCAATGTCAAAGAATAAACTGTACCTGGCATCCTCCGAACGATACATAACCGTCCCAGGAACACACCGTGCTGAGGGTAAATGTACAAAATCAACAACACATGAAAGTTTTCTGTGTATTTCAATGAGATCTGTGTCCTATACTCACACGGAGCGTCGGAAATAGGTTGGATTCTATTTTCTGAAGTGTGTGCAGTGCGGTCGTCCTTATACATTCTAAAAAATATGTGTCTAAATGTGCGCAGTTTTTATGCTTGCGTAGAGTAAAATATGAGTGCAGTTTGTTCCTCGTCTTGCCTCTCCACAGATCTGGCCTGTAACTTTGCCTGGTAGAATCACTTGCTTTTCTCAATGGGGATAGCCACGTTTAATGCTTTACTGTGTGACATTCCAGATCCTCCAGCAGAAGAACTGAAGAACTGAACCATGTCTGTTAAAGATCCTGTATTGTTATTAGTATTTTTCGGACTTAAAATTGTTTAATTTTTTACAGTGCGCCTTATAATCCCAAAAATACGGTTCAGAAAATGGACTCGTGAGCTTTAAGTCAGGTGTGTTAAAGATTATTAGTATTTTTCTGACTTAAAATTGTTTAATTTCTACAGTGCACCTTATAATAAAATACATATACATACATTATACATACATACATTATAAAATACAGTTTACAAAATGGACTTGTGAGCTTTAAGTCATGTTATAATCTTGTTACCTCCTCAAAAACAGAGCTGGAGTTGCGTTTTGGTTTTGAGTAATCGTTTATTATTAGTCTGTCTACATCGCTAAAGCTCATAACGTCTGTTCCACCTTGTGATGTTGCAAGTTTTCAAGTCAACAGCGACATTTTATCTTTTGTTCAGTAGAAATTTGCCATCTCAGTTATTCAAATGACTCTAGTGAAGATGTGTGGAGTTTAAAAACACAGCAGAGCATTTCCTGTATTAATACATATTACAGTATGTGACATCAGAAGGTGAAAAAGAGCTTTTTTTTTCATTTGCGAGAAGAATTCATGCTAAATACTCAGAATTTGTGCGTTAAACATGTGTGAATAAAACAAAACACAACACCAGGTCTGGTTGAGTATAACAGAGATCAGAAAACAGTAGTAGAAAATAATAGTATAAAATTGAGTTACTTGCAAAATGTGATCCTACTGTGATCCTAATAAATTTCACATTTTGCAAGAAAGATGGGATTTTTCTGTTTTTGTGCTGCTCCCTCTCCTCCAATGCTCATTCTTTTATATTTTGACTTAAACTGATATAAAATGCACAGTACTGCACGGGGGAAACTCACTGCATTTCCCACAGCAGTTCATTTCAACAGACGTCTCCTGCAGAAGCGAGTGGCACTTCTGACCCTCCAGATCCTCCAGCAGAAGAACCGAAGAAGCAGTTTGGATGAGCAGCAAAACATTTTCAACCTAAATAAACGTTTGTCCAGTTGAAATTGAGTTTCTGCTTTGCCTTTGATTCTACCCGGACGACTGAGGGACTCTGCATACACCCTCCAGCCTTCACAGTGAGCCTTAAAAAAAACATGGCAACCTCCTTCCTATTTTGTCTGTGAATTCCCTTAAAGCTCCAGTCAGAACTCTGTAACCTATTTTGCTGCAGTTTTTCCTGCGCAGTGACAGTGGCTCAGATCACAGACTGGAGCAGACCCCCTGTTCGTTTGCTCTGTGGTAGATCTGTAGACATAAACCCACCCGCTCTGCTCCGACCATCAAATATGCTGCATTTGAACAAAACTAGCTTTCAACTCCCATGCACATTTTAGACCTAGAAGCCACCGTCTGGGGAAACCTACTATTTACGACTGTCTCTTGAGCCCTGTGCACATATCAAAACCCAACTTCGAACTTTTTTAGCGTCAAGCATTTCCAAGCATCACCCTGTATCATTCCACATCTGAGGACCGTCTCCCGCTCGCTCCCAGATCACCAAAGCCGCCACAAACCACAAACTGTTCTATCCGGCGCGCGCTTTTCCCTTCCTCATTTTTTTCTGGGCTCCATCAAAACATGCGAGAGCTTTGAGATGACAATTACCAGGACGGAGGTGTGTTATTATTCAATCACGAGACATGCGGCGGGGAAAGTAAGTAGAGGCTACGCTGCAGTGGGCGCTGACTTCCAAAATGGCTCCTTCGTCTCACTCTCACTGCAATTACAGCTAATTGGAGGCAACGGGAAAAAAATGAAAGATTTTTATCACGTGCGAGAATGTTTCGTACAACATCTAGAGTCGAACAATTTAGAAAGAAAACACAAATAAATATAAAAAAATTAAAATAATACAGTAAACAGATTTTTTTAATATTGCAGATTTGCGTCAGTAAAGTCTTAAAGTGTCCCAAGTATCCATGGATTTCAGAATAATGAAAA
>KN491850.1:426-12434 GCA_000787155.1 Scartelaos histophorus
TCCTTCAAGCTCATGGAAGTCATACAAGATATTAAATATGGATCTCACAGCACCACGACTTAATTCACTGATGTTATGAAACATATTTTATTATCTGAAATAAATTATTTGTTCAATTTTCTGTAGGTGACAAGACTTTTGTCTTGTCAAAATCTGATCTTTCTGTGTTCATTAAATGATCAATCTTTCTTCAGTGAAGCAAATTTATTTTAGTATATTGAGCATAATTTGGGAGGGTTTTAGCTTTCATATGAAACATTTCTAAAACCAGTCGATTCATTTAAAGTCAGGTTATAACATTTTGTTGCTACAAAATGGATAAGCGACAAACCTTTTGTCAGGGACTGTATATCAAAATCTTACCCAAAATGTTCTAATCTTTCGATACATTTTTACAGATCATTCAGGTATAATTTTGTGGAGTTTACATGTTTCTCCAGGTTTATTGAACCATCACAGAGAAACAACTGCTGAAAATAGTCACAGATCATAGCTTCCTCATGATTCTCATCTAACAATATGTCACACTGGACAAAACACTGAGTACCTGGTAGTTTCTCCTGTAACACTGTGTGAGGTGTGTGGTCCTCTGTGCCTTAATAATACATCTGTTTTATATGGCGTTTTTCACAGTAACACAAAGACTCTTCACACTAAAGATATTTATTGTACTTATTTTATTTCTTTTACTTATTGGCTGCCATTTTATCATTTTATGGATTTGTTCTTATTTGATTTGACTGGTTTTATTGTTATCGGACTGGTATGACCAAATGTGATTATTTTACCTTTCTGTTGTCTTCATGTTATGCTCTCTGTGCAGCACTTTGGTAATGACTTTGTTTGTAAAATGTGCTGCATAAATAAAGTGGATTTGGATTTGGTTCTCAATAAACAAAACACTGACTGACTTTTTCTCTAATAATTAATTTCACATTTACCTCAACTAGAAGACAGTTAAATATCCAAAAAAAGACACAATAAATGACAAGATACTATTATACGGTCACCTGAAATGTTGCAATCTTTGAATAACAGATCGTCCAATAACTTTGTGTGGAGTTTGCATATTATTCAGACCGCTGCTTCCACGTGGTTCTCATCTGCCAAAGTGCCAGATTGGACGAAACATATCACAGACAGTTGCTCCTACATGGTTTTAACTGAATAAAATGTCTGCATATGTAGGCGATACTTCAGTTTTTCTCAAAGAGTCGCTTTATATTTACCAAAACTAAACTATAAAAGTCAATTACTGGACTTTTGACGAAGATGTGGCAAGACACATATTTTGCAATCTTTCAATATTTGTTTTTTGAACCGTGACAGAGAAACAACTGCTTGGGAGAGTCAAAAAGCACTGTTTCTACATTGTTTTCGGCCAAAACTATGCCAAATTAAACCACAAAAAATAACGTTACAGATATATTCAAATTAAAAAAGCTCTAAAAATAATACTTTTCATATTTACCTGAACAAGAAGATTAAAAAAATCAAGCGCTGACCCTTTAACAAAGGCGCAAACATGACAAAACAAAGCACATTTTGAGACGTTTTGAGAACCATTTTCAAATTTACTCCATAACAGTTATTTCGCAAAATCGCAAAAATTGACTTGACGGTAGCTTCGACATCTCCACCCCGCCGGAAAATATAACTCGTTCACTTATGCAAAGACAGGAGCAGAGCAGAGGCTGTTGGGAGAATAAAAGGAGGGAGGACAGGAGGACGGAATACAAAATAGACTGCGCTCTGTGGGTGTGTGGACAGCAGGTGTGTAGTCCAGTCCCCAAGGTCCTTCTGGCTGTCTTTGCCTATTGATTACTTCATATTGATCCATCCTCACACACACACACACACACACTCACACACACGCAGAAACGCACACGCAGATTTTGGCTTTCCGTGTTTCTCGAGGACGTTACATTCGCTTCCATTCATTTCCTAAAAATTGGTTCTAACCTTAGCGCTGCAACAATATGTACATTTTTGGTTGCGCTGCTTGTTTCTATGGATATACAGCATCATTTTTCTGCCTGGAATGTTCCACAGTATAACATTAAGCATCTCTACTTTACATTTATTCAGTTACAGGTGGTTTTAGAGCTCAAAAGTACTTAAAAAAACAACATTCTGACAGTGAGCGGGGTCACTTCTCCGCAGATTTGACCTGTAGCCTGGTCTGGTTTGGTCTCCGTGACGATAGAAAGGTTTAATGCCATACTGTGAAACATTCCAGATAATGCAATAACATCTCCATGGAGAAAAGCATTTTGACGCAGCCTCGGTCGCTACTAGTGTTGTCACGATATGAATTTTTTAGATTTTTTCACGAAGGAACAGACGCAGTACTCCATACAGATTCTGATACCACGATTACATTAAACATTAAACATTAAACTTTCTTTTCAATTCGCACGTGATTTTATATCGGTGTAATCCCGCAGTGGTCCAGGTAGTTTCCATATTGGTCCATGGGCGTACACTAGTCTATGGCCTCTTATACTTGTTCTGATACAGCTCAAAATCATTGTAATACTATTCAGAAAAGCTTCATTTTGTCCTGAAAACGTGACTTTTTTTGTAGCGATACCTGCTCAAATGAGGATCTAGTTTCGACACTAGTTTTAGTATTGATTGGCATTTTGATTTTCATACTTTCATTGTCTTCTATAATCTTAAAAGCGCTGTAGTAGTTTATTCAGTTATCTACACTACAACCCCGTAGATCAGCCTGATTTTTACGGTCTTTAAAAACATGAAACGGTTATCCCTCATTTACCTTATGCATTCAAAGCGTCCTAATTATTCCCGAATAATTTATAATCATTTTTTTTATTCTATTGTGATTTTATTCTGTAAAGCACTTTGAATTACTTTGCATATGAATTGTGTTATACAAATAAACTTGCCTTGCCACTCACAACTCTTAAAGACCGGTAACGCTAACAACAACTAGCATGCTAACCCACTCTTCCTGATTATCTGACAATAATTGAATGAAAAATGCACTCAAATACACTATTTTAAAGAATATCTGAACTTAAAACCATGCAGGTGATTAAATAATAAGAATTTATGTTATATGAGCAATACCAGGTCCCCATAAGAGAGGCAGGTCCCCATAGTGAAAGTGTAAGTGCACAGATTTTAGTCCCCACACTGAGATACATACTCACGTCCACAGCGAGACATGGTTCACTTGATTTGGCCTGGATTTGACACAGGGGACATGCGGGCTACATTGTTAGCACACGTGACGTACACACACACACACACACACACACACGCACACATACGCGCACACACACATACAGCGTTCTATCATGGTCCTTTAAGATGACATGGGTCTGCTCGGTGGCGTCGTGTCTCTGCACAAACATCCAGAGGAGAGGAGGCAGTGACAGGAGAGAGGAGGTGAATACAGGAGAGAAACCAGATAGAAACCAGGGCCCTGTGTCAGTGTCTCTCCATGTGTCAAACAGACTGCTCAAAATTCTCCAATGGACCAAGTGAAGACAAAATTAAGCTAACATCATATATTTATAATGATTAAATGATGAACAGACCTAAATTCTGATGGTTTTATGACATTATATAACATAAAATAAGCAGCTATTTGGAATTTTCAAGGTACAAATCGTATTTACTTTACACAAAAAGTATAATTTATGATGAAATGTGTAATATATATGTAGATGAAGTGAAAAACTGTTGTGGGCTCATCATTTCTGTAAAGATTTGTGGATTTTGCCTTTGTAAAAATGCTTAGTGTGGATCATAAACTCTTGTCAAATAAACAAATAATGTAAAACACAATTGAAAGTGTTTTTAAACTGGATCTGAATCATAATGTAAAACAATTGAAAGTGTTTTTAAACTGGATCTGAATCATTCACATGGATCTGAGAGGTTTTCATTTTCCAAATTGTCCTTGATTTTTCATCATTTGTGATATTCTGAAATGAATCCTAGTTTTCCCATGAAAGTCGCATTTTGTTCCACTTCCCTTTTGCCTCCAGCTGCTCCATTCAGGAATTTAGAATGTTTTTGTTTTCAGTTTTTCAAAGGGTTCATACTGTTCACTCATAAAGGGTTTAAAAGTGGTGCAGTGTTGTTTTGAGGCTTATGCGGGGTTGTATTTTATAGCAGAAAAAGTATATGTATTCAGTTTGTTTTATTTTCATATTTGATGAAAGAAATGACACGCACAGTTTTGGATTTGAATTGAAAAATGTTAAGAAAGGTTCCTGTCAATTTAGGGTCCAGTACTGATAGAGACATGCATCCAACAAAAACTGACTACGTGCTGGGTCCAAAGGCAAAAATAGTGCAAAAAAAAGAAATAAATCCACACTGCAGTTCTCCCAGATTTCTATTTCAATGACACCACAATGTGACATTTTGGGCCAAGCCAGTGGGCTTTGTTCATGCTTATGTAGAGTGACCAGACGTCCCTATTTACCCGGGACAGTCCCAGTTTTGAGCCCTGTGTCCCAACAGATTTATCCAAAACCACTGATTTGTCCCAGTTTTAAACAAGAAATGCCCCATTTGTTCCCATTTCTGGCCAATTTCTGGTCCATTTTCTCATTTTCCTAGATTTCTCAGACTTACTACTGTGAGCAGGGGACACTGGAAGTTGTATTCTCATTTTTCCAAACGTCTTCCTAACGGGAGCGACCTTGGCTACAGAAGGCGCCTGATCCATAATTAATGTTCATATCTTGATTTATCTATTGATACTTTGCAGCTGATGTCATCAATATTCCCTGGGGGTGTGATGCCAACCGTAAGCTCTGCTCTGTCTAAAGCTCTGTTATTCAGGTTAGACTTTAATCTGAGCTTTATTTTAACACAACCTGACCAGAAAGGACTGAGTCAGATGGAAACAGGTGAGCTGATTTATGCTGTTGCACACGTCTCACACACAAAATTACAATCCCATTCTAGTTAGCGTTAGCCAACTGTTTTTCGGTTAGTCACTCTCATTTTTTTTTGTTGAAACATCTATGGGTCAATGATGTTTAAGGATTTTCAACAGGAAAATGTTTTAATTTAATTTCTATTGAACTTATTCAAATATTTATAATATCAGGTCTGCATAAACTATGTTTGACATTTAGATGAAGCATTTTTGAGAGCTTTATGAACATGAAGTGGATATGACCTTAAAAAATGTCATGTGTTTTATTTTTGAAAACACACTTGAGATATTCCTCTTCTGAGTAATATGAACATGATATTGAGATTTGAAAACATGAAAATATGAGATTTGTAAAAATGGACACACTCGGTTGTTTGTTTGAATATTATGGGGGAAATATCTGTTCAAGAAAGATGAAATTTCATGTGGGACTAAAAACATTTCAGAAAATATGACAAAAAGAAAGAAAATAAATGTGATTAGATTTAGAGTCATAAAGAAGTTTAAAAATCATCACCACATGAACATTTGACACTTTAAGGACAAAAAAAACATGCAGAATAACTTGGTTCCATGGAGGTCAGAGGTACTAGAGGTGTGTGGGGAATTATTATGAAATTTGAAACTTTTTAACTGAAGAAATTGCAGTTTGACATCAGGTCATTGACCCCTAAACACTGGTATTGATCACAGCGTCCTAAAAATGTGCCGTTTGGATCCATTTCATATTTTCTGTTGAAATAAGGTGACCAGACATACCTATTTATCTGCGACAGTCCCAGTTTGGAGCCCTGTGTCCTGTGTCCCAGCAGATTTATCCACCTGCCAACAGTAAAGAGACAGACATAAATGGTCACTTGTTTAGGTAAAATACAGAAAAGCTGCTTTACAACGTCCAAAACACAGAGAAAATGTGACTACACTGACTCACATGTTCGTCATGAATGGGCCGAGTGCAGAACAATTTTCTTTAATCACGCACTCATTTCTCTTTTTATTACCAACCACCTCAAACCGGGGCTGTTCCAGTTTTTGAATCTGAAAATCTGGTCACCCTAATCTAAAAACTTTTTGCTTGCCTAGTCGTTGGAATGTTACCATGGAGACCCAATGTAACGCTGTAAAATTTTTCCAGTCCGTCAAATGCTTTTCTCTACGGAGACGTTATTGCTTTGTCTGGAATGTTTCACAGTATGGCATTAAACTTTTCTATCACCGTTTAAACCAAACCAGGCCAAGACCCCGCTCAGTCAGAATTCCTGTTTTTCAAGCTATTTTTGAGCTATAAAACCATCTGTAACTGAATAAATGAAAAGTAGAGAAAAGTAGAGCTGTTTAATGTCAAACTGTGGAACAATCCAAGCAGAAGAATGATGTATGATGGACCCCTGACCAAAAAGTTACACAATGCTCCTTTAAATGAATAAAAAAGGACTAAATAAGACTCCTGAGCACCAAACAAAGCCCAAAAACTGCACCACCATTAATATCAAAACACCATCTCGTCTTTTCATTTCAGATCGAGACATGTTACGCAGTTTTCTAGTATATTCTGTCTTCCGGCACGACTTTGGCTATGATTTACCTTTAATCACAGAGTAGTATTTTACGGGCTGACATAATAATAAAGCGAGTCAAAGTGGAGGTTTGGAGCCTGAAGCGAGATGAGGTGGGAGGTAGAGGGAGAGACGACCACAGCTGGGGGTGTTGTTAATTGGGAAAAACAGAAAGAATTTGATAGGCCTGAATGATCACAAAACAAATACTAATTATTTATGCAACACTTGTGAACCCTCCCTGTTGGACGCAGAGCAGAAAATCATTAAAACTCAAATCATTAGAAAATAAGGGACTCTTTTTGTTTTGTGGAGTGGAAAACAAAAAAATAACTGTTACTTTGCGGTTTTGGTGTTCAGTGAGTGTTAAAACTGATTTCACTGATAAAATACTAGTGTAAGGGTTAGGGTCAGTGTGAAAGGTGCACTGTGGAACTTTTTGGTCGCTTGTTTCCATGGATACGTCATTGCTCTAGCTGGAAGAAGTAAAAAAATATGGAGTAAACCCGTATTGTGTTCTGCATCGACAGCTGGTCCCCCTGTCCTCCTGTCCATCTCTGTCCTCTATAATGAGACACTTGGACTGATGTCACCTCCAGAGTGATGCATGATGGGAAAGTGAGGCGGCCTGACACATATCCACAAGGACAGGCAGGATTTTCAGATACCGTCCGTCAAATAGTCCCATTTTAGTCGAGGTTTAGTCCGGGTTTCGGTGGTGGTCTTGTCCTGGTTACCATGGTTACGTTCCATTCATTTAATTATATTTATGTTATTCCAAAGCAAATGTATGCACGGTTTTAAGTGGTTCTATTTAATCTACATTAGCGCCCGACCGATATGCATTTTTTGGGAGCAGATATGATAGCAATAAGGAGCTGCTGATAGTCGCTATAACAACCGATATTTTTAGTGATGCAAAAATTTACAATAAATCTTCAAATCATTATGAAACTTAGCTTTGACTCTATTGTATTTTAAATTGGGTTTATTTAGGTGAATAAATAGAGTGGTAGATAAACTTAACAGTCATATTTAAAGGCAGTAGGTCGGCCTCATGGCATTTTTGCATGACATTCTAGCCAGTAAATTAGCCATTAGCCATTAGCGGTTATGATAGATGCGTGTGTGCTGTGATAATTAATAATATGCGTAAATGTGGACCGTTCACACCTCTGTTCACAGCTCATCTACATATCAATGTGTATCCAGTACACGGCCACTGTAGTCACTTTACAGGAGGCCAGTGTTGGTGGCCTAAACTGCGCTGAAATCAACTTTTATTTATAGTTTATTTCTTAGATCAGACACAGAAGAGCGTTTAAAGCCAGTGCTGCCTCAGATCGCACTGGTGTAAACAAGTGCACGTGAGTCATGGGACTCTGGGGGTGCGTTCAGGGCCAGTACGGCATCCCAGACACAGACAAATTACTCTGTAGATAAATATTGATGCTGCGCTATAATAGGACATTTATCTGTCAGTAAAGTGGATTAAATGGACATAATATAGAGAGTCTAGGCTTTATAAGGAGGTACAATATGCCCGCGTGGACCATATCGGCTGCACTGATATATTGGTCAGGCCCTAATATGAATTTCTTTACAAAATAATTTAAGTTTAAAAAGTCTTACAGTTATTTAAGGTAAACGTTTGACACTTAGTGCATTTTTTTTACACAAATCTTTCACATTTTCTATCTCTTTAGCTCAAATCACTTTATGTTAAGGCAACATTCACCCTTTAAACACACAACACTGGAGGCAAAATATATAAAGTGTCTTGCCCAAAGGCACATTAACAATCTGACTGGATAAGGTTTGAGGTCCTGGTTTAAGCCTGGTGTAGTCCTCACACACCTACATTTGCTTGAGCTGAACCATTTGGGAAAGAACTGTGATTACGTATGAGATGTTTTAATCACAGGGTTCTGTTCAAAGACTTGACAAAAAAACTGAAAATTTAACAGACAAACAACAAACAAATATAAGACTCTCATTTCAGACCGTGTTTGTGCAGATGTAGCAGTTTTTGCGCAAAATAAAATGGGAGATTTTGTCATTTGTGAAGGAAATTATGGTACTTCAGCTTTTGCCATTTTTGCGTCCACTCATTTAGCACCACGCCCCCACCCGTGCCCTCCGATCAGCTGACGCCCACCCACCACCCCCACCCTTCTGGAGCTCTCTGAGACTCACCCACACTCCCCATGTTTAAAAACTCCCCGAAAACCCATCTCTGCTAAACCCAGCGCTGCTAAATGAACATCAGTGAGTGGAAAACATCTAAATGCAGGTGATGACGAGAAGAAACGGCCCAAACCTCAGTGGCCGGACATGTGTTTATATCTGATGGATGCACCTAGCCCCGCCCCTCGAGAGAGCCTGAGATCTTACAAGACACAGGCCACGTTTCAGTTCTCTTTCCTCGCTTCCTTCTCCTCGATTCTCCATTTTTCAGCTGTCAATGAAATGTGTCGTACTGCGTGTTGTCCCAGAGAAGGAGGGAGTAAACTTGAGGGAAGTTTCAGGCGCAAAATAAAACAGAAAAAATGCATAGCGCACTCAGATTTGCTTTTTAAATAATAGTCAAAAAAGTCTTCACCCGATCATTTTTTCATGTTTTTTTTTTCGTACTGTGGTTCAAAACAGGATAAAATCAGAATCTGCTCAGCATTTTTTCACTTTTATTTAGCCGTTTCTTGCATTTGCACCTCTACAAGAACTTTATTTGAGGCTTCAGGAGCAGACATCAAATAAAAGAATCAAACTTTATCGGTCTCAGTGAGGAGTTTAGATCCTTTTTCCTCACTCCGTTTCCTCTGTGGGCGGGACTGTGTCTCCTGTGGGCGGGACTTCCTCACCCATTTCCTGCAGAATCGAGCAGAAGGAAGCGAGGAAAGAGAAATGAGATGATACAGAGGTTCTTTCTGCAGGTCATATGTAGTGGGGAGTTGAGGATTACAATTACGACATTGTACTTTGCCATAAAAAAACGTTAGGATAAATAACTAGGCGTTTGCTAGTTTGTATAACAACGTCTATAGTTCATTGTTGTACCAAGGTCATTTGAAGATAAGAGCTGTGGACTATGCAACGTGCAAAGAGTCCTGACTGATCTGTGCACCGACGAAGAGGAGCCAAATCATGTTTTTTTTCAACAATGTACTTAAGTTTGACAAGCAGATAAATGCAGTGGTTTAATTCAGTGTTTAATCACCTGCGGCTTTTATCCAGACTCAAATCGGTTTGATCTTTTAGTGATTTGGAGCAGGTAATCCAGGTTTTTATCTCTACACGTCTTGAGTGTAACGCACTGTACACTGTATGACCCAAGCTAACCCCAAATCTAACCCTCACATTCTGCAGCATGTTCCTATTCATTTTAGAGCTAATTTTAAAATTTTACTGTTTGTTTTTAAAGCACTTCATGGACCAACGTGCATTTCTCTGAGGTCTGAACTCCAACTTGTCGACTCAAAAGCCAAGGCGACCGAACCTTTTCTGTAGTTGTCCTCAAACTGTGGTACGCTCTACACCTCACATCAAGAGCGCCCCCTTCAGTTGAATTTATAAAGTTTAATAACACACGTTTACTCACCAGCTCCTAACACAGTGTGAGAATTGTTCCTTTCACTGTCATTTGTTGATTTTATTAGCTTTTTTTCGTTAATTTTAATATTTTCATGTTTTTAATGTACTTTTTTATTTAGTTTATGCATCATTTTATATATAGCAAGCACTGCATAATTTAAAACACTGAAATAACTGAAACAACCTTTTCGGATTCACAGGTGAGACATTTCAGTTGGCAGCCTTGGTAAGTGTTTTAAACTGCAGTTTTAACTCACTTCACGGAGGAACACTAGAAGTACGACTCCACGGCGTTAAAATAGAATTTTTAAAAAATCCCCTCAAACCGTCCAGCAAAACTGCGAATTTTAAGCTGTTTTTGAGACAAACAATTTTATTCCTATAGTTTTACATAGACACACACACAGTAATCTAACCATTGTCTGTAGGCTACAATGATGGTTTAAGTGTATTGCTCATTGGCACAGCAGCAGATTTTTGTTATTTATGCATTATTTTATTATTTTATTTAATTTATATTGTGCCTTCTCTGTACAACTCTGGTTCTGTACAAATAAAGTTGGATTAGGACATTAGTGGAAAAGGCCATTTTCCCTCCAAAAAATCCATAAGGTAAATTCACAAAATTCTCACACTGTATTCCAACACAAATCTGCATTTTAAGTATTTTCATTTTGTCTCCCATCTGTCTTAAATATTAGTGGGCTATAGTGTGTGCGCTGGTGTCATGTGAAACCCTCCTACACACTTTTACAAATGCACTTTTAACTCTTTTTCAGTTGCCCTTCTCTCAGGTTTTTGTCTCCCTTTTTCCCTCTTTGTTTCGGAATGACAGGAAGCGTATCTCCGCTGTAGATGAGCACGAGCACACACACACACACACACACACACACACACACACACACACACACCGAGCTGTCTGCTGCTGCTGTGACGGCTCTGAGCTGTCAAAACATCTCCTCTCTCCCTCGCTTTCTCACCTCTCTCTCGCTCGAACTCTCAAGCTCCCCCTTCTCTCTCTCTTTCTCCCCTCTCTTCTTTTTCTCTCTCCCTCTCTCGTTTTCTTGCTCTCTCCTTCTCTTTCTTCACCTTTCTCTCTAGCTCAACCCTCCCTTGTCTTTTGCTCTACCTCTTCCCCACTTCCCTCTCTATCTCATTCTCCTTTTCTCACCTCTTTCTCTTGTTCACCTCCTTTTTCTTTTTCTTTTTCCTATGCGCTTGCCCGCCCCCGTTCGCTCCCTTCTTCCTCCCTTAACCTCTCTTCCCTCTTATTTTCTTGCCGTCTCTCTTTCTCCCTCTTTTCTCTTGTTCTCTCTTGCTTCGTCCTCTCCTTTTTCACTAAAAAGAGCCTTTCTTTCCCAAATCATATGCATCTACCGCAGTTTACATCTTTCTTTGCTCACTCCCATCTCCCCATCTCATCCCCTCTTCCCTCTCTCCTTCCTCCTCTTCTTTTTTCCTTTCACCCCTCTCGCTTTCCCTCTCTCTTTCCAATCTTCTGCCTGCCCCTTTCTCACCTCTTCCTCACTAAAAACATCTCGTCTCTCTCAGTTCACTCACGTTGTTTTCCTCTTTCTCTTTCCATATTTCTCACTTTTCTTCTATCTCTTTCTTCCTTTCTCACTAAAACAGATTGTCTCTTGGTTCTCCAGTGCCTACCACTGTTTTCCTCTCTCTTACATCCTCCTCCTGTCACTCTCTCTTTCCACCCCTCCATCTCCCATCTCATCCCATTCTCTTTTTGTCCCCTCTCTCAGTTCACCTGTCCCTACTCTTGTTTTTCTCTCTCGTTCTCTTCTTTTAGCACGATCGTTTTCCTTACATCACAGCTCCGGAGTTGAGCCCTAACGCTACCCAATGTCATAATTTTGAGAATAATTTGAGCATTTTTGTTTGACTCTGAAAAAAAAAAAAAAAAAATGTTGTTAAATTCA